>QRDG01001658.1:0-214418 GCA_012064385.1 Puccinellia tenuiflora | reverse complement strand
GAAACGAATGAGAGTTTTTTCCAAGTATTTGTAGCTTGTGCCAAAAGAAGAAGAAAAGAAGGAAATGAAAAGGAAAATATCTTTGTCGAGTGTTGAACTCGATAAGGAGTGAAGCATTCTGACTGGTATGGAGGGGGACACATCGATCGATGACGTGACGAATATCAACCTTCGATGTTGCATATTGAATGGCTCTCCATTCTCTCTCTCTTCACTTCCCACACTGTGTAAACACCGACACAAATGCCTCACCCTAACGACGCCGACACCCCGCCTCGCTAGTCAAACATCTGACGTCGATCCCCCCAATAATGACCCAGCCTCACAGGTCCGCGGAAAATCTGAAGCCGCCACACACAATCACATCCAGCAAATCTGCCGCCGCTGCACGCCACCACATCCAGCCACCCACTCCCACTGTTGACGCGACCCTCCATTACGACGACACACACAACAACAGGGCAGACATAAGCAAGTGCTAGTGCCAACACACACAATGGAAGCATGGTGGGTTTGCCGTAATTTTTTTTCCATTCAACTGGCTTGCTGAGTGTTACACTTACCAAACAATATGGGATACGTAACCCTAACTTAGGGCCGCGGTGTGACTTTAGATACCAGGACATACAAGGGTACAAGGAGTTTGTGTATGTGTACAACACGTGTACAGATAACGTACATATACAAGAGATCTACATACAGCTAGGTTTATATACAATTTAACACACCCCCTCAATCATAACTTATCTAAGTTAAGATTGCGATGAAATACACCTAGCTGCCGTGAAGAGAGTGAATTTGTAAAACCATCAGCCACCTGATCTCCTGAAGGAATAAAGCGTATGTCCAAAAGCTTCTGAGCAACCCTCTCTCGTAAAGTTATAATCCACTTCTATATGCTTCGTCCTAGCATGAAATACTGGATTAGCGGAGAGGTATGTAGCTCCAATATTGTCACACCATAAACACGCCGCTCGAGCCTGCGACACTCCCAACTCAGTGAGCAAAATATGCACCCATATAATCTCAGCAGTGGTATTAGCCAATGCCTTGTACTCAGCCTCTATACTGGACTGATGTCTACTACACACTTCTATTCTTGTAGACTTGTTGGGCCTCCAAGCGCAGAGGTTTGTAGGACAACGGCAAATTTCGCTTAAGTGAGTAACCCAAGGTTTATCGAATCCATGACAGGTACAGGTCAAAGATATCCCTCTCAAGCAACCCTGCAATTAAGATACAAGAAGTCTCTTGTGTCCCCAACACACCTAATACAATTGTCAGTTGTATAGGTGCACTAGTTCGGCGAAGAGATGGTAAAATGCAAGTGATATGGATGGTAAAAGGTGATTTTGTAATTCTGTAATAAAAATGGCAGCAAGCAAACAAGTGACAAAAGTGACTAAAAACGGTGTATCAATGCTTGGAAACAAGGCCTAGGCTTCATGCTTTCACTAGTGACTACTCTCAACATCATTAACATAATTAAACACATGATAGTTCCCACAAAAATACATGCGTGGTAGACGTTATTCGGAGATCATTCTTTTGTGGATCAAATAGGATGAGAATTGCGTAGGGCTACGAAAAGCACACCTTAAAGTTTGTATTCCACATCTATGGACACCTCATGCTGTCACTATCCGCATCCAAAGATAGTACTAACAAACACCACAACCTATTTCTTGTATAGTCTCTTTCTTCAATAACACAAGCATCAAGAAACCTCATGATCTATTCAATCCAACAAATAAAGAAAAAACTCATGATGAAGATCCTTCCAATCTATTATCCATAGAGTCACACACGACACCCATCTTGTCACCGAGGTACCATGATCACAACGGTGGCTCCGGAAATTGTACTAAATAACACCACTTGAGCAACATCATATCCATTACACATAAGGAAACATCATGTATTCAACTACACTAACAAAGCTCATGATCACAACGAAGATCACATCATGGGAGAGAGAGATAACCACATAGCTACTTGTATAAGCCTCAGTCCCGGTGAGGGACTACTCCCTCCTCATCGCGGGAAGCAGCGGTGTCGATGGAGATGGGTCCGGCCGTCGATCTCCCCTCCGGCAGGGTGCCGGAATAGGATCAATCTGACCCCCGAAACTTGTTGGCGATGGCGGTGGAGCTCTGTTGCGTATTTGAAAAAATCCTTCGGGGCTTAGAGTTTTTTGCGTCGGATGTGATTTTATAGGCGTCGGAGGCGGCCGAGGGGTGCCCCACAGGGCAGGGGCGGGTCCCACCCGCGGGTGGGCCCGAGGCCGCGGCAGGGGGCCGCCCCTGGCCTGTGTGGGTCCCCAGGAGTCGCCCTTCTGGCTCCCTCCCTCATTTCTTCAATAAAAAATCTCCGTAAATTTTCGTTCAATTCCGAGAATATTTTCAGAAGTAACTTTCTGCAACAAAAACATCAGAAAAACAGGGAACTGGCACTGGGCATCTTGTCAATAGGTTAGTCCGATGAAATGCATAAAAATGATATAATTGATAATAGAAACATGTTACAATGTCACAACACTAGCATGGATCACTCAAAAATTATAGATACGTTTGACACGTATCAGCATCCCCAAGCTTAACTCCTACTCGTCCTCGAGTAGGTAAGTGATAACAAAATAATTTTTGATGAAACATGCAACCAACACAATCGTGATCAAGATAGTAATGTAAAGCATAGGATGTGAATGAAGTGATACAAAACAATTGTCTATAGTTGATAGCAAGAAAGCAATGAATAACCAAGTTGAATCATTCAAGCAAAACTTTTTATAATTAGTACGTTAAAGACATGAAAGCAATGTGATCCACATATTTGATTAATCCACAAAGGTAATAGTTCCATGAAAAAAAGTGTTTGAGAATCAAAACAAAGAAGATGTAAGTTTTAGCAAAAAACTTCAACTTCCAACGGTAAAGTCAATATAAAGATTCATGTTTAATCTGACAATGCAATATGATCAATGATACCCAGGGTCTATGCTAGATGTTTGCTTTGGTGGAGATAGAAGGAAGAGGAAAACTGACTCAATATTAAAAGTAAAAGAAAGGCCCTTCGCAGAGGGAAGCAGGGATTAGTCATGTGCTAGAGCTTTTTATTTTTATGAAACAGAAGTAAAACAATTTTGAGACATGCATGCTTTCGTCAACGACTTCACAACAGAGAAGCTATATAGTCTCCCATAACAAGCAAGGCTTTTAGACTTGTGAGAGCAGCTGGTTTTTAGAGGAGCGAGTACGCTCTTCTTTCTCCTTGGTTTCACCACTGTCCAATGTTTGAGCTGATTTCTCAGATTTGCATTGCGCGGAGGAGAATGGTGAGTTATATTTATATTTTGCTTAAACTGCTCTCGGGTTGATTCAAGTGAAGACGTAATCCATCGACACCGGGTGAAAGGGGGGAAATGACCTTGCTCGTCATAAGTTATATCTATCTCTCTACTGCTCCCTCGTGAGCTGTAACATCCCAAGATTTTCAAATTTTTGAAAATTTAGAAAGATCAAAAACTTTTGAAAATTATATATATTTTGATTTCAAAATTTAAAATCATGCATGCATTCATCATCTTCACGTTTGATTGCATTCAAATTTTCTAAAGTTGGAATTCCATTTCCACTTTAAAAACCCTAATTGAGAAAATGACATAAAGGGTCTGTTATGATCTATATAATATTTTGGTTTCTATGATTTTATTTGATGGCCAAGTATAGTGCCAAAGTGTTCTGTTTATAATAAGATTTCTAAAGAGTATTTATTCAAATTATTTGGAAAAGATTTGATTTTCATTTTGACTTTGGAAAATATCACCAATTACTATTTAAAAATGCCTTAGGGTATTTGTGGTAAATTATTTTGTGTAAAAATAAATAAAAATGAGTGTATCATGGTTTATACTACATGATATTACTCATATTATTTTTCTGGACTTTATTCGAGTTTAAAGGAAAATTATAGAACCATATTTTATAAAATGACATAAAGGTGCCAAATAGGCCTTTATGCATTATTTGAATTTTTCAATATTTGAAATATTATGGAAAAGGTTCCAAAGTATTTAAAATGATTATTTTGATTTTACAAAATTATTCAAATTGGTTTGAACCAATTTGAACTTGTATTTCCAAAGTTTTGAAGTTTTCTGTTAATAGAAAAAGGAAAATGTTTTGTAAAAAAAAAGAGCAGCCCGAGCCAGCCTAGCCCAGCCCGGCATCGTCCCAGCGCCGCGGCCCAGCAAGCAGCCCACCCGCGTCCTTTCCTCTCCCCTCTCACTGACGCGCAGGACCCGCATGTCAGCATCATCTCCAACGATGCGGGAGCTCGCCCGTCGCCCCGTCGACTCCCTCGCGTGAATGCGCACTCCCGCGAGTGCGAACTGCCGCACCATCACGCGCCTCTTAACCCCCACCCCCTCTTCTCTATTTGCCCCCTTACCCCCTCCCGAATCGTGCCCCAAGGCCGCCCAATTTCGCCGCCGGAGCTCCGCCTACTGCCGCCACGAAATCTCCATTTTCGGCGACATCCATGAGTGCCCCAACTCGAGACCAAGCCCATCTTCTTTCCCTCGTCGTTGCGCACCCCCGTGACATCTTCATCGATTTTATTTGAAGCCGTACCGACGCGGACGTCCACGTCCGAACACCGCCGTCACCTCGAGCTACTCCGGTCGCGCCTCCTCGCCGCACCAGGACTCCCCCGACGCCACCCCCTCGCCATCATCCCCGCCTCGTCGCGGTGCACGTCGTTGTCATCTTCTTCAGGCACGGGAACCAGCGGAGCAACCTCGCCCTCGACGCCCGAGCCTCGCCGCCGCCGCGAGCCCCTCCGGTCACTGCTCCCCGCCGTTCCAGGACCCAAGTGAGCACGCCACCTGCACCATAGGCTCCGCCGCGTCCTCCTGCACCTCGTTGTCACCTCCCCGAGCCCGGACCGCCACCGCATCATCGTCGACGTCCACGGCCGAGATGCAAGGTCGCCGCGCCACCACTCTCCGGTGACCTAGCCACTGTGGTGAGATCCCCTTTCTTCTGCACCGCCCGATCTAGATCATATGGCTAAGATTAGACAACTTAAACCAAACCGGTACCAGCCAATCACAGCGCGCCACGTCGCCGGTTCTTTTTCTATTTTTCTATTTTTCTGTTTTTAGACAGAAATTCATTCAAACTTTGAAATTCCATATCTTTTGAACCACAACTCCGTTTTTAGTGATTTTGATGTCTACGGATTGAGAAAAATGAGTAGAATCCAGTAGTATAGTTTTTGTTAATTTTTGTATCATGCACAAACTTGCTTTTTGCAGAATGGTTAAAATCTTGTTTAGACTATAAAATGAGTTTTACAAATCCAAATTGAGTGATTCAAATTTCAGAGGCTTTGAAATGAGGTCCTCTGTCCAGTAGCATGTTCATCATATTTTATTAAAATGTTTTATGCAGAAACCTTAGAAGTTGTGTGTTTACCTTTATTTGTGTGTTTTGGAAATATTCCTATTAAGTAAATTATTAAAAATTGTTTTGTGGCATCATGCATATAGAACAACCAGAGAACTAAAAGTTATTTTACATTTGTGTTGTGGTAATTTTTGCATATTCATGCATGGCATAATTTTTGTATTGTCATTTGTGTGAATTTGTATGTTTATTTGGGTGTTTATACTTTTGTTAGATTTTTCGGAGAGTCACGAAGACTTTGGTGGTTGCTACTCATGTTCCTCTTGTTGCCAAGGCAAGTGGCACACTTGCATATTTTTGTCCTATTATTTTGATATATGCATGTTGTAGTATTACGTGAAAAATAGCATGATAGGTTTATTAGTATGGCTATGCAAAAACTGTTTAGCATAGTACTCCTATACTAGTTGGTCTAGAATCCTATTATAACTTGGTAGAATTATGGAAATGCTATGCTAAATGCTGTTTTGTAAAAAAAAATATTCTACTAAGTTAAAGAAACTCCTGGGTGGATGTGGTATGTGGATGGAGGTTTATAGTTGAGTGGCTACTCGGGGCCATGTCTATGGTTTTACCCGAGTATGTGCACTTGTGGACGGCCACCCAGGGACAAAGAGACCGATGTTACTCCGAGTTTAGTTAGCTTACCGTGCAACCATATGTCATATGGGCTCTGGCTTGACTAAGTATGTAGTATGGAACCGGCCCGGCCTGACAGGTGGTGGTAGAGGAATGTAGGTGGAGCGCGTCAGGACGGCAGTGGTCGGGAAAATACTTCGGAAAAGTCTCGTCTCCATCCTCTCCTTTCCTTTTCACTTCGGGAAGGTCAAGGTCAGAATAGGTTGATGGAGTCTTATGGTGAAAGTGCACAACCTCTCGAGAGTGTCAAAACTATGATCATAGTCATGTCTCCGGTTACGGACAATTCTGAGCAGCTGAACAAGGACGTCAATGGAGGATCTCATCATTCCAATTTCTCTAAGTTAAAATTTTGATGGGTGAACCAAGGTAGTTGAGACAATGGTTGTCATACCATACTTGTCTCGTTTAGATAAAAAAGTGTTTTGAAAAGAGATAGGAAAAATTGGCTTTATGCAAATCAGCCTTCAAACTCCACAAGCCAAATATGCATATAGGTTATTAGAGTATTTCCACTATGAGTCCAAAAAGTGTCACTTGCCAGTTCCATTTTATATGGTTCTGACCCACCTTGCTGCAACATTTTTATTGTTGCAGGTTGCTCCGACGCTGAGTGAGATTTCGATTAAGGGTTTCGAGTCTGTAATCAACATGTTCGCCTGTGGCACATGAAGATGATGGAGGCTCATTGCTACTTTTATTTCCGCTGTGTTGATCTTTGTAAAATGCTAGTCTTGAGCTATGCAAGTTGTAATAGATATTTGTAATTTCTGGATCATTCGTGTAATAAATTGATACAATGTTATGGTATTCATCGTAAACTGTGTGTGCTAGTGATTCGATCCAGGGACTAGCACCATACACAGGGATCTTGCCAAATTTTAAGTGCAGGTCCGTTACATGAGCTTAAAAGCAGAGGCACAAAAAGGAGTATTTTGAATTTTTAAAGATAGCACATGACAAATTTACTTGGAATGGCAGGAAATACCATGCATAGGTAGATATGGTGGACTCAGCTGGCAAGATCGTTTGGCTTTGGGATTTGGATGCACGAGTGAACCATACACTCAGTACGAATTTTTGGGCTTAGCAAAGAAGGTATTTGAAGCAAACATCTAAAATTAACCGGTAACAGAGTAGCATAAGACATTTATCCATCATAAGCATAAAAGCTCCACACCGTCTCCAATGTTGACCAAACAATTCTTTTGATGGAAAGATTAGCTTAAAGAATTAACAACTACGAAACACCACATAGTTTCAAGTTTTTAACAGTATTTCTTTACTAATCAATTCCACTAAAATAACCAGCAAGTTTAAGCATTCATCCTAATATCTCAAAACAAATGAGAAGTATCAAGTATCCACACAATGATCTACAATACTATGCAGGCTTTTCATTTCATTCCAATATCACATGAATAGCATTTTGCCCTTTGACAATTCAAGCAATTTACCAATAACAACTCTCCAACAAATATAAGTGAAGAACATGAGAGTTTAACAACAATAGCAGCTCTAAACAAGATAAAAGCTAAAAGCGAGAGCTTACTAGCAAACAAACAGTAGATAAGAATACTCAACAAGATATAAGCGAAGCAAAGGAGTATTCAAATGAAAAAGCGGAGCGTGTCTCTCTCCCAAACAAACAAAGCAAGGATCCAACAAGCATATGACCAGCAAACAAACAAAACAAAACTGAAAGTAAAAAGACGCTCCAAGCATAGCACATAATATGTAAAGTGATAAAAACGAAGTTCAACGAAGACGACCTTATGATAGTCGATGAAGATGAGGGGATGCCTTGGGTATCCCCAAGCTTTGACTCTTGATGGTTCTTGATATTCAGAGGGGATGCCATGGGGGCATCCCCAAGCTTGAGCTCTGACCCATCCTCAATTTTTTCATATTCCTCTCCTTTGGAACTTAAAAACTCGCTTCACACAAAACTTCTCATAATTTGATTAGAGGGTTAGTGCTCTTAAATTAAAATGCACATGTGTTCAACTCAAGACAAATTGCAAACAACTTTATTGGGTATTAGCTACTGTTTACTAAGCCTCAATGTGGCACTCCTCCTCAAGAGTATCACATTTGACGATAGTAAAGAGACGAATACAAAATAAAAGCAGAATCTGTCAAAAACTGAACAGTCTGTAAAGATTGAATTTTTCGAGGCACTTATGTTGCTCAAATCAGAAAAATCAAAACTAAATAAAGATAGATAAAAGTATCAGTCTTGCTGTCTAAAATTATCAGAAAAAGATAAAATTCAGGGATTTTCTAGATTTTCGAACAGTGAAGGACAGAAATCTGTTTGTGGACAGCAAAACAACACCTCGCACTTTCAATGCATTAGAGGCTAAACTTGGCACAACAAACCAAAAGAAAAAGATACAATGAAGTTGCTACAGGAAAAAACTCCATGACTCAAGAAAAACAAAAACAAACTGAAAGTAAAAGATGGGTTGCCTCCCAACAAGCGTTTTTCTTTTAAGCCTTTTAGCTAGGCATGATAATTTTAATGACGCTCTCATAAAAATAAGAGTTGGAACGTAAAAGAGAGCATCATGATCAAACACATTTAAGTCTAACTCTCTTCCTATGCATAGGCATCTTGTAGGAAAATAAATCAATGGACCATAAAGCATTAAGCATAGTAAGGCAAAGCAAGTGCAACATTAAAACCTTCAACATAAAGAGGGGAAACTTCATAAGATGAAAATTTATATAACCACGCTTCCCTCTCTCATAATAACTTTCAGTAGAATCATAAGAAAACTCAGTAACATAACCATCACATAAAGCATTTTTCTCATGATTCACATGCATAAAAGTATTATTATTACTCTCCACATAAGTAAAATCTTTATTATTAGTAGCATTGAGAGTAGGACTATCATATAGAACTTGGACATGATAGACTAATTGTGTATTAGAAAGATGATGTTCAGTAGGAGAGTAATAATTATGACGAGTCTCGTAGGGATGATTAAAATCATTCTTTATGGCATAGTTATCATCACAATAATCATCAAAAATTGGAGGCATAATATCATCATAAGCAAGCGGATAGTCATCTTTCCAAGCATATATTTTTGTAAACAAATCATCATGACTTTCAATACCAAAAGGATTTTCAAACCCATCATCCCCAAGCTTGGGGTTTTCCACATTATGATTAGAAGAAACATGAATACTCCCAACAGTATAACAATTATCAATATCATCATTTTCAAAATTGGTGCCAAAAAGATTTTCAAGATCATAAGTAGTATTATTTTCCCAATCATGATCATCACAATAAGTAACAGACATAACATAATCTTCTTCAATAGTGCCTATAGACTTAACATCAAGATAATAATGAATACAATTAAGTGGATCATCTTCAATGATTTTTTATTCATGCTCATTAGGAACAACCATGATGGGAGAAATATGCTTAGGGGATGATACCGTTTCCTCTTTATTTTTACTCCTCCCTCTCTTCTTCTTCTTCTTCTTCTTCTTCTTCTTCTTCACCACCTTAGGAGGGAGTGGTTGGAAAGGGAGCTTCTCCACATAATCTGATTCATTATTAGAAAAGACAGGAGAAACTTGGGAGAATCTCTCCCTTTCATTATTGGCAACATAAGAAACATATGTCCTTTTATACTTTGGTGAAGTGATACTCTTTCTAATTTTTGCAATGTAAGCATTGTCACGGCAATTCACAACACAATAATGATAAGCTCCCTTGAGAATGCAATTTTTTTTTCCAAAAGTACTACTATCTAACCAAGAAGTTTTTTCTGATAACTCTTCACACCCCAAAAACAAATTAAGTTCATCATAAAGACTAGAGGTGATCATGTTATCACAAAACTGGCTAATAATTCTATCATTAAGGAACGAGCATTGGAAATTAAAATGACCTTCTTCATTGCAAAGTTCACACATAAAAGGATAGAGGTCATTTAATTCTCTAGCAAATTTATATAAATCCTTAAGCCATTTGCTTGTTCTTTCATGCTTACGTTGCTTACAATATTTATCTTCTTCAACCCGAGTGCTTTCACAAGGTCTATGCACTCCACAAAAATTAACATGCTTATATGGAACATTATTTGTAGAGATTGGATCATGTCTATTGCAATCATCATTAACAATTTCATTTTGTTTGCAAATGTCTTTGAAAGGTTCATGATGCTTAGACCATTTCTCCTTAGGAATATTAATATGAGAAGCAAAAGATTTATAGATATCAACAACTATATGAGAGTCAAGTCCAAACTTAGCACTAAGCTTATTAAAACTATCAGTTTCAACAAAAGACTTAATGCAATCATACTCGTAATTTATACCTGACTCTTTACCTTTGTCGATCTCCCAATCTTCATTGTTTTGTTGAATCTTTTCAATAAGATCCCATTTAGCATCAATCTTCTTACTTGTAAAAGAACCCATAGAAGAAGCATCAAGTATTTCCTTGTCATGACGAGATAGCCTTGCATAAAAATTGTTAACAATAATATCCTTGGAAAGATCATGGTTAGGACATTTAAGCATTAATGATTTCAATCTCCCCCAAGCTTGAGCAATGCTCTCTCCGTCATGTGGCCAAAAATTGTAGATATAATTTCTATCTCGATGAATTTCATGAAGAGGATAAAATTTAGAATAAAAGAGAGACATAAGCTCCTTCCAATCCAACAAGTGAGAATTGTCTAGAAGCCTATACCACTCCAATGCTTTCTCCTTAAGTGATGAGGAAAATAATTTCCTCATGATTACCTCTCTTGATACACCTGCAATCTCAAACAACTCACATAGCTCTTTAATATAAAGCAGATGATGACTAGGATGTATAGCTCCATCTCCTGCATAGCAATTACTCATAACACGATCAATTATCCCCATCGGTATCTTGAATGGAATAAATTCAGTATGTGGAGTAACCTTATCCACCATGGGAGTGGTGGAGAGGTCACTCTCAAAAAGCAAATTCAAAGAACAACGTTTCATAAGCCAAACTAGTGAAATAAAAACAAGAAACAAAAAGATATAACTACAGAATCTAAAGAAGATACCTTCAAGTGTATGTCCAAAAGCTTCTGAGCAAAAGCGTATGTCCAAAATAAAACCCTCTAATGAGAACTTGTGAATTTTTGGTTTATGCACTAACCCTCTAATGAGAATTACTTTGAGTTTGATGTGGTGGAAGTTTTCAAGTAAGCAAAAGGGACGATATGATGAGATCAAGAAGAGTGAAAAGCCTAAGCTTGGGGATGCCCCGGTGGGTCATCCCCAGCAAATTCAAGAAGACTCAAGCATCTAAGCTTGGGGATGCCCAAGGCATCCCCTTCTTCATCGACAAAACTATCAGGTCATCTCTAGTGATACTATATTTTTATTCCACTACATCTTATGTATTTTGCTTGGAGCGTCTATTTTTATTTTGAGTGTGTGTTTTAGTTTGCTTAATAAGTTGGATCCTAGCATTCTTGTGTGGGAAAGAGACACGCTCTGCTTTTTCATATGAATACTCTTGTGCTTCGCTTATATTTGTTGAGTATTCTTAGCTACAGTCTATTTTCTAGTAAGCTCTCGCTTTTAGCATGTTATCTTGTTTAGAGCTGCTAGTTCTTTGTGTTAAGCTCTCTTGTGTTTCACTCTTATTTGTTAGAGAGTTGTTTTAGTTGTTTGGTTGATGTGTTAGATTGGAAAATGCTATGCTTGTGATAGTGGTATGAAATAGAGAAAAGCTGCATAGTCTTGTAGACCTTTGTGTAGATAACTTGCTCCTCTTCAATTGTTTTGAGATATTAAAATAACTAATGGTTAAAATATGTTGGTTAATGTTGTTAAGAGATGATTAGTGAAGATGTGTTAGTAGAGCGTGGAGCCGTACTTTTCTGAACTAAAAACAACTTAAGTCAATAGTGCTTTAGTGTCGTGATTTCCTCTTAGTTGAAAAGAAGTTTCTAATGGTATAGTTACTGCAACGGTCGGGGAAGCTAACGGGGCACTTGTGTCGCCGCCACGATCCCTCTCGGGGTGTCTCTAACCATTTGTAAGACTTTGATAATGTTAGTTGTTTGCAATATACGACATGCTATGTGAGTTTTTGGTTTTTGGCACTTCCACCTCCATATTTTGCTAGCCTCTTCGGTGCTTTGCATTGCCCTTTTTCACATTGAGATTGGTGCATACTTTGCAAGTACATTCAACCCGTGGGAGATCTTCATCTTGTTCTCCTACACATAATCCAACTATCTTCCTCAAAACAGCCACCATATCTACCTATCACAGCATTTCCATAGCTGTTCCGAGATACATTGCCATGCAACATCCATCATTTACATTACATGACTTTATGTCATTTTTACTTCATTGCCATATAGTATTGCTTGACCATTTGAGTTAGTGTGATGCGTGGTTTTCCACATGTGTTACATCTTTTCCACACTACGCTCGGTCTTGCATATCCACCATACACCATGTATTAGTCTTTGAGTTTTGAGTATACCAAAAAGTGTGATGATCATCTTGTAAAATAGAGTGTTGCCTCTACCTGTGAGCATATTGAAAAGAGTCCAAAGTGGCCAATCAAAAGAGTCCAAAAGAGACCAATGAGAGAAAAATATAAAAGAGCCACAAAGGCCTCAAAAAGCAAAAAGCAAAAAAAGAGAAAAAGAAAAAAAATATAAAATGAGAGAGGGGGCAACACTACTATCCTTTTATTCCACACTTGTGCTAGTAGCACCTACATCATTGTAGTGAGTTTTCATGCTTCATTAGTATAACTATGTGGGGACCAAACGTTATAGAACTTGGCTTGTATATTCCAACGATGAGCCTCCTCAAGTGAGCTCTAGGTCTTCATGAGCAAGCAAGTTGGATGCACCCCCACTAGTTCCATTGGAGAGCTTCCATTCATATAGCTCTATGTGCATCCGTTGCATGGCAATCACTACTCCTCATTCAGTGTCTACTACGGGACTTCCTCTTGTCTTGTGGTTACCTCTTCCACTGTTTGAGCCTTTCTTTTTGGCCTTCCAAACCCCCATTATTATTCTCTTTGCCATAACCTCATGGTGCCAAGCCTTCTTCTTGCTTGTATTAGTTGAGTGGAGTACATAACAGTTGATAAGTTAAGTGGATGGATAAAGGACACTTGACTTGAGCTTGGCTATTTCTATTATTGACTGAATTTGATGCTTTGAAGATTGATTGACATTTTACATTGGAGACACAATTTACTATCCTTCTTTCTAAACCTTATGTATGGTTCCTTGTCTCCAACACGCTGATTCATGAAAAGTTCTAGCTTCTTTTAGCTAGCATTTGTTAATCATTGTTTGCTTAAAGTCAACTATAGACAATTGTTTTGGATCACCTTATTCACATCATGTGCTTTGCATTGCTATGTTGATCTAGATTGTGAGTTAGCATGTCTCCTAAGAAATTATTTGTTATCGTTTTACCTACTCGAGGATGAGTAGAACTAAGCTTGGGGATGCTGATACGTCTCCAACGTATCTATAATTTCTTATGATCCATGCTTGTTTTCATACCATTTGCTACATGTTTTGTTTACATCTTATAGCATTTTTATGTATTTTATGGAACTAACCTATTAACAAGATGCCACAGTGCCAGTTCCTGTTTTCTGCTGTTTTCCCGTTTCAAAAAAGTACTTAAGGAAATATTCTCAGAATTGGACGGGACAAAAAGCAGCAGTCTTATAATTCAATGGACTACACGGAGCCCGAAGGAGAGGACCTGGAGGGCCGTGGGCCGGCCACACCATAGGGTGGCGCGGGACCCATGCCTGCCGCGCCACCAGGTGGTGTGGGGCCCACGGGAGCCCTCCGACGCCGCCCTTTCGCCTATATATTGCCCCCGACGCATAAAACCTAGACGGACCCGTCATATTCCAAAGAAACATCTGCAGCGCCACCGCCATCGCCGACAAGTTTCGGGGGACAGAAGTCTCTGTTCCGGCACCCTGCCGGGACGGGGAAGTGCCCCCGGAGCCATCTCCATCGACTCCACCACCATCTTCATCGCCGTTGCTGACTCCCATGATGAGGAGGGAGTAGTTCTCCCTCGGGGCTGAGGGCCGTACCGGTAGCCATGTGGTCTATATCTCTCTCTCTCATGATGTGATCTATATGTGATCATGAGCTTTGCAATCTAGATGTTGTTATGTCACTCAAGTGGGCTTTATTTATGTGATCTCCGGAGACTCCTTGTCCCACGTGTGTAAAGGTGACAGTGTGTGCACCGTGTGGGTCTTTAGGCTATATTTCACAAGATACTTGTTCACTGATTTATTATTTGAGTTGGATGTCTCTATGAAATTGTGGTGTGTTAGTACCTCCTATGAATGCTCATGGTCCAGTGTGGGGTATTCATTAGTACTTGGGAATATATGTTTGAGGCGTGCTTTTGCATTCCTACACAATGAATTAGTGTTCGTTATCCAGCCGGAGAATACTTCGGAGTAGTATATTGAAGTGCTTATATTTATATTCAATTATGATTGCATTGTTGAGAGTGACCACTGGTGAAAGTATGATCCCTAGGCCTTGTTTCTAAGCATTGAAACACCGTTTACAACAAGTTCTGCTACATGTTTGCTTGCTGCCATTTTTATTTCAGATTGCAATTACTACTTATAATCATCCATATTACTTGTATTTCACTATCTCTTCGCCGAACTAGTGCACCTATACATCTGACAAGTGTATTGGGTGTGTTGGGGGACACAAGAGACTTTTTGTATTGTGATTGCAGGGTTGCTTGAGAGGGATACCTTTGACCTCTACCTCCCTGAGTTCGATAAACCTTGGGTGATTCACTTAAGGGAAACTTGCTGCTGTTCTACAAACCTCTGCTCTTGGAGGCCCAACACTGTCTACAAGAATAGAAGCGTGTGTAGACATCACCCCACGTCTTCTCTCTACCGTCAGCGTGTATACCTAGCCGGATGGCACCCCTGCCGCGGCTAGCTAGATTTGACAATACCACGACACCGCTCGAGCCTGCGGCACTCCCAACTCAGTGAGCAACATCCGCACCCATATAATCTCAGCAGTGGCATTAGCCAATGCCTTGTACTCAGCCTCTGTACTGGACTGATGTCTACTACACGCTTCTATTCTTGTAGACTTGTTGGGCCTCCAAGCGCAGAGGTTTGTAGGACAACGGCAAATTTCCCTTAAGTGAGTAACCCAAGGTTTATCGAATCCACGGGAGGGACAGGTCAAAGATATCCCTCTCAAGCAATCCTGCAATTAAGATACAAGAAGTCTCTTGTGTCCCCAACACACCTAATACAATTGTCAGTTGTATAGGTGCACTAGTTTGGCGAAGAGATGGTAAAATGCAAGTGATATGGATGGTAAAAGGTGATTTTGTAATTCTGTAATAAAAATGGCAGCAAGCAAACAAGTGACAAAAGTGACTAAAAATGGTGTATCAATGCTTGGAAACAAGGCATAGGCTTCATACTTTCACTAGTGACTACTCTCAACATCATTAACATAATTAAACACATGATAGTTCCCACAAAAATACATGCGTGGTAGACGTTACTCGGAGATCATTCTTTTGTGGATCAAATAGGATGAGAATTGCGTAGGGCTACGAAAAGCACACCTTAAAGTTCGTATTCCACATCTATGGACACCTCATGCTGTCACTATCCGCATCCAAAGATAGTACTAACAAACACCACAACCTATTTCTTGAATAGTCTCTTTCTTCAATAACACAAGCATCAAGAAACCTCATGATCTATTCAATCCAACAAATAAAGAACAAACTCATGATGAAGATCATTCCAATCTATTATCCATAGAGTCACACACGGCACCCATCCTGTCACCGAGGTACCATGATCACAACGGTGGCTCCGGAAATTGTACTAAATAACACCACTTGAGCAACATAATATCCATTACACATAGGAAAACATCATGTATTCAACTACACTAACAAAGCTCATGATCACAACGAAGATCACATCATGGGAGAGAGAGATAACCACATAGCTACTTGTATAAGCCTCAGCCCCGATGAGGGACTACTCCCTCCTAATCGCGGGAAGCAGCGGTGTCAATGGAGATGGCTCCGGTGGTCGATCCCCCCTCCGGTAGGGTGCCGGAACAGGATCAATCTGACCCCTGAAACTTGTCGGCGATGGCGGCGGAGCTCTGTTGCGTATTTGGGAAAATCCTTCGGGGCTTAGGGTTTTTGCGTCGGATGTGATTTTATAGGCATCGGAGGCGGCCGAGGGGTGCCCCACAGGGCAGGGGCGGGTCCCACCTGTGGGTGGGCCCTAGGCCGCGGCAGGGGGCCGCCCCTGGCCTGTGTGGGTCCCCAAGAGTCGCCCTTCTGGCTCCCTTCCGCATTTCTTCAATAAAAAATCTTTATAAATTTTCGTTCAATTCTGAGAATATTTCCAGAAGTAACTTTCTGCAACAAAAACAGCACAAAAACAGGGAACTGGCACTAGGCATCTTGTCAATAGGTGAGTCCGATAAAATGCATAAAAATGATATAATTGATAATAGAAACATGTGACAATGTCACAGAACTAGAATGGATCACTCAAAAATTATAGATATGTTTGACACATATCATGGACCTGAAAATTGTAGCATGTTTCCTTGCACTCCATGAGATCAAATTAGACCCAAGAAAGACTGCAAAGCCACCAGTTGATCTTCTATCATCTGGGCATCCTGCCCAATTTGCGTCAGAGAATGCACTAACCAGAATAGACTCTGATTTACTTAGACGCAATCCAAGTGACAAAGTACCTTGCAAATATCTTAAGATACGCTTAACAGCTGTCCAATGAACCGTAGTGGGGGCATGAAGAAACTGACAAACCTTGTTTACTGAAAATGCAATATCTGGTCTGGTCAGAGTGATATACTACAGAGCACCAAAAATGCTTCTGTATCGAGTAGAATCGTCACTACTCAGCACTTCTCCATCAGTTAGAGACAGCTTCTCAGACACAGATAACGGAGTATCAACTTCCTTACACATTGTCATCTTCACACGGCCAAGCAACTCTCGAGCATATTTTTCTTGAGAAAGAATAATACCATCATGCACCTTGTTTACCTCAATCCCAAGAAAATAGTGTAGAGCCCCCAAGTCCTTCAAAGCAAAATCCATACCAAGATCATGAAGGAGAGCATCAACGGCCTTCTCTGATGAGCTAACAACAATAATGTCATCAACATAAATAAGCATGAAGATGGATACACCCCCTTTGTTGTAGAAAAATAGAGAAGTATCAGCCTTTGATGCAGCAAAGCCAAGAGACTGAAGTTTAGAACCGAGCCGAGAATACCAAGCACGAGGCACCTGTTTTAAACCATATAACGCTTTGTCAAGCTTGCAAATATGTCCCATCCGAGCACCATCCTCATCTTCCAGAACACCATGAAAAAACGCGTTCTTCACATCTAGTTGATGGAACTGCTATCAACGAGACACAGTGAAAGAACAAACGATTCCTTGATGTCGCCTAGAGAGGGTAGGGGGGGTGAATAGACGATTAAAACTTTTCCGGTTTAAGGCTTGATAATTGCGTAATAAAAACTATGTGTTTAAATTAACAAGCCAACAACCTAATTATACTAGGTTCACCTATGTGCACCAACAACTTATGCTAAGCAAGGCAAGCAACAAAGTGATAGCAAGATATAAAACTTCAAGCACGAAGGTTATCACAATGTAAATTATATAAGTAAATAGCTCGGGTATGGAAATAACCGAGCCACGCGGAGATGAGGATGTATTCCCGAGTTCCTCCTTGTTAAGGGAGTACGTCTCGTTGGAGGGGTGTGAGCTCGCCACAAGAGGCCTACTCAAGATGCCACAAAGGCCTCACCCTATTCTCCGATGAACCGCACCCAAGGGTTTGGTTCACCTTCCACTATCGGAATCCTTCAAGGCGGAATCCGGAGCCTTTACAACGTTCTTGGGGCACACACCCACAACTCAATTGGGGGCTCCCAAATCTTGGCCGAAGCTTCACAACTCGAAGGCTTCGCGGCACACCAAACCGTCTAGGGTACACAATGCACCCAAGAGGCACAAGCTCTTGGGAACACAATGCACCCAAGAGTAATAAGCTTCTCAACCTTCAATCCCACGAATCTTCGTGGAGAGCACAACCCGATGCAACTAATGCAAAAGGCAAGAACACACTAAGTGGTCAAATCCTTCTCTCCAAAATCCAACCAAAGAAACTAATGCTATGAAGGGATTTAAGAGGAAGAACAAAGAGGAGAACCACAAAAGAACTCCAAGAACTAGATCCACTAGGTTCCCCTCACTTAGAGGAGAAATTGATTGGTAGAAACGTAGATCTAGATCTCCTCTCTTAAAACCCTAAAGATGGGCAAGAATCATTGGAGGGATTGGGAGAGGGCAAGGTTTTCCAAGGTCAACAATGGTGGGAGAGAGAGTGAAAAACGTGCTGCAGAAAAACCTTGTTGATTTCGGGAAGAAGGGGCCTTTTATAGGTCACCTAAAAAACTAGCCGTTGGAGGCCACTCAGACCGGAGACTCCGGCCTGGGCCGGAGATTCTGGCCTGCCTCCGGACAGCTTCCGGACTGGGCAACAGAGGCGCACCACACTTGGGTCATCGGGGCAGACCAGAGACTCCGGTCTAGAGGGAGACCCCGCCAAGCCAGAGACTCCGGCCATGTCGGAGACTCCGGACTATCTCCGGTGATGCTCCGGACCCCTATCCAGTACCGCACCACAAAAGATCACTGGGCGCCGAAAAAGCACAGGACCGGAGACTCCGAACCATCTCCGGACCAGATCCGCAAAAAAACCTGAACTGCCCTAACTTTTGCAAACGAACTCCGTTTTCGATAATCTTGGACTTGTTGGAATCGACACAGCGAGCACAACAAGATTATGCAGAGAAACATCATAGTCCAACAAGATATTGTAAAAACCAAAGGGGAAATGATCAACCTCTATTTCGCAAACCGGAAATGATATATCTTTTGCAAATGAAGTCCAAATGTCGTGAAACCAATTTTGTTGGAAAGAGGACGACAAATGCTACCCTTGGAAATATAGCAAACAAGCAATGAAGATTTTGCAAAGATATGGGAGAGAGAAATCTTCCGCACGGTTGAACCGGCAAAATCTCCAATACCGAAAATGCAAAAGAAGACGCATACGACATCCGTTTTCGGTGAACTTAGCCTTGTCATGACGAGCACGACAAGCACCAAGACCACACCACGATACGAGCCAAATAAGAACCAATAAAGATCATAGCAAGAATGCAAGGATGCAAAGGTTTGAGCTCTCCACGAACGATACGATCAAGATACTCGGTCGAGAGCCCCTCTTGATAGTACGGTTATCTATCCTATAACCCGGCCTCTCAACTAATAACATGAGACCGGTAAAATAGAAACCCTATCAAGATCATACCTTTGCCTTGCGCATTAATCCACTTGAGGTCGATGAAGACGATCTTCATCTCCTCAAGACGCACCACCTTTCTTGATTGCGCAACGCTTGGTGAAGATTCACAAGTTGCTCCCCCATACACCAAGATGGGAGAAGCACTCTTCGGCATATCTTCACTTGGACTTGAGTGTTGATCAACACGCACTTAGCCTTGATCAACACATATAATCTTCTTCCCTTAGCCTTGACTCCAACATATGGAGATCAAGCAATGCTTATGGACACACCTACAAGTAAAGCTTAATACAAACATTAGTACATAGAGATTGTCATTAATTACCAAAACCACACATGGGGGCAACCATGCACTTTCAATCTCCCCCATTTTGGTAATTGATGACAATCCCTTATAAGAGGGTTTATATAATGAATTAAGCAACCTTGCAAGACAAACAAGCAAGGATGCAAGCGCATTAAAGGCAAATTCAACAAAAGCATAAAACCCAAATTCCCTTAAACCCTCTAAACTTCTCCCCCATTGGCATCGATTGCCGAAATGGGAAGAAAAATTTAGAAGGCCAATATAATATGAGTTCCTCCAAAAAGGTGTGCATTTCTCAAGATGTGAGTGAAATCAAATGCACATATCCAATGATGAATAGTTAGAGGAAATCAAACTATATTGAGGATCAAAGATTGCAACTAAAAGATATATCTCTAAACATCTCCCCAAAAGGAGATAAGCAATCGAGAAGATCCAACCAACCAAATAAAACACAAAGTTTTTTATGATTTAAGCAAACGAGTGTTCTAAACAAAAATGGAGAAGCTCCCCAATGTTCATGCACCATTTGAAGTAGTGCACGAAAATGGAATCCTCACTCCCCCAAAATCATCTAGAACACACAAGTGCAAGAGTGCATAAAACTAAATCAAATCATAGCACTTGCACTTAAAATATGGTTGAGCCATAAGGAGATACCAATTTTCAAAGATTCAACGTAAGATAGGCCCAACCGAGATAAAAGGAAGATCTTTAAAAGGGTATGTTCACAAGCTTAGGGATACCAATTGGAAACTAAAACCAATTGAAAATGCCAAAAGCTAGTGAGAGCATTTAGCCAATAAAATTCAACATGCTCACCAAGGTAAGCATGCAGTCAAAGATCTTCAATAAACTTGAGTGCGCAAATATGCAAATAAAATTAAGATAGGCACTCATGAAACAAATTTGGGGCCACCAAAGAATTATAGATAAAAAACAAGGTAGCACAAAAGAAATATGATACCAACTAAAAGGGACCTCTCTCATATGTATAGGTTTCTAAGTAGACAAATCGTTGATGATTTACATCCACAAAGAAACATGTACATACAAAATGGTTAGAGAAAAAGAGAACAAGGTATCCAAAAGGAAGTCATAAATATACAAACGAGATTGTCGCTTAAAAGCATAGCATATAGCTCAAATTTATCTCATTGTATATAAATGAACTTCAAACACATCAAAGACATCACACGTATCACTAAGGGACCAAATAAAACCAATTGAACCACAACAAGTATCACGACCAAATAAAACCAATTGAAGAAAGGTTTTTGTAATTTCATCACAAATATCACAAAGATATACCAAGTGAAGGAAATAAGCCAAAACCACAACAATTGCACATAAAAGCTTTCATGCCAAGAAGCAACCTACACAAGGTTGAGACTAGAAAAATATGTATGGGATAGATACTTGTTACCGAGATACATTGACGATGAAGAAGATGAGAGTTTGTTTATCATCAAAGCTTGACTCCAAAAATCACACGGGGAGAACACCTTCCTTATGAATGAGGCATGCATCCAATGCATCTCCATTGTACCTAAAACAAAAATTCAAGTACAACATGGTTCCCAAACTCATTGGGTCCCATAGTAGTTAGATAAACTACAATATATAGGAAACACTCCACATAAATATGTGCATATAGATATGAAATTGAATTTCATGCACATCTTAGCCGATTTAGGATTTGGTGGAGTATCCCCTATATATTGGAACTAGAAAGACAAACATGCCATATAATATATATATTAGAGAATACACATGCAAAGTCTTTTAAGAACCAAACGAGCTACAATTTGGACGAAAACACCAAGTAAACCAAGAAGAGAGCACACCAAAGTGTGACACAAAAAGGTTGTCCAAATTATATCAAAATCCAAATCAACACATGATTGAGGAAAAATCAAATCAACATATGATTGATTCCAAAACACATCAACACATGAAGTGTGATATCAATAGGAATCGAAACAAAACAACACATGATTGATAAGACACCAATTGAAAATAAGATACCAACTAGGAGAAAAGATACCAAGAAGAGGATAATACTTGACCGAAATCAAGTAAAGTAAAATAAAGAAATAAGGTATCAAGACTCCCACAATAAGTATCAATTGAAACAAATATCTATGGAGAAGATATCAAATTCCAAGTGATGCCAATTGATGGTACCAAAACATAAGATAAAGAATCAAATGCCAATTGAAAGGATCAAATATTGATAGATAGGATAGTGTTCTAAATAAAAAGGAATGATCCCCCAAGATTCATGCATTATCTTTGATATTTGTATTTGAATACAAAATGCATGCACAAGGGATCATTACTCTCCATATTTTATTTACAACACTAAACACTACCAATTGAAAATTAGGATCCATGCAAGAGGCAAGGAAGGCAATGGGACTAAAAACAAAGACACTTGGCAATAAATAAGGCAATTCAACGCAAGAGCCAATATGAGGGTGAACAAAAATATTCTACCACAAATGTGAATATCAATTGTCCAAGGACAATGAGTATAAGGAAATATTTTCCCGGTGAGTAGAGATATACAAGGTCATCCTCACAAGATAAAACATATGGCAAGGGATAAGAAATAAAACACCATATTTTAATAAAGTTTGTTGGCAGTTCCAACTATTTAAACCAACCGGCAAGGCCATGGTTAGAATAATATGGAACAAATGGTTTCTCAAATAATATATAGAAATGCATATTAGAGAAAAACCATACCAAGCAAACTCACACAAACAAGAGCCAAAGGATAACCAAAATGAAAATTGGAACTTGTTCGAGCAAACATGCCACATAGGAATAAGATAAATTACAATATCAAATCTAAGTGGCAAACCTCAAATGTTCACATTTTGTGGGATTGTAATATGCACATAGCTTATTACTCCCCCATAATGTGATAATTCATTTTATCTAAGCAAGAGGCAAATAAAACTATCTAGAGAAATTAATGGACATTGTAGAATTTGAATTTCTCATGAATATGACATACCACATAGTAACTAGATAATATTGAAATATCAATACTAGGTGGTGTGCCTCATGTACACACATTTTTAGGTTTGTGAAGTGCACAAAGCATATCACTCCCCCAAAATGGGATAGTCCATTAATATCTCAAGGAGACAAATGAAATCCACACAAGATCCAAAAAAGCTCAACACAAAGTGTACACATATATGATGCGCAAATTAACATACACAAACTTGATTGCTCAAGGTAAGTAATAGACACAACATATACAAGCACATGATAGGAACAAAACTAACACATGCAAGGGAGCAAGCAACTTTCAATGTATATATGAATTAAATACAAGTTACCGCAAGGAGGAAGCATTGGATATGAGATAGAGCAATATATTCCAATTGACTTGGCTTGAGGAAATATAACCATGAAGATCCCTTAATTCTTCAAAAGTAGCCAAGTCTCCAATGTCCTCCACAACAACCTATTGATCAAGTTTGAGCTTGTTGGTCCCCAACCAAGTTGGGTCCTAAGAGGTTAGTCACAATAGGCTTGGCAACCCAAATGGTGCGTTTCTTGACACCACTTTGAGTTCCCACATATTCGGTAAACACATTGCCAACTCTATCCTTTCTGAAAGAACAAGCTATGCCCGGATGTCGCCTAGAGGGGAGGGTGAATAGGCGATTAAAACTTTTTCTAATTAGGGGCTTGATAATTGCGGAATAAAACTATGTGTTTAAATTAACAAGCCAACAACCTAATATACTAGGTTTACCTAAAGTGCACCAACAACTTATGCTAAGCAAGGCAAACGACAAGGTGATAGCAAGATAAATAACTTCAAGCACGAAGGCTATCACAATGTAAATTACATAAGTAAAAGCTCGGGTATAGAAATAACCGAGGCATGCGGAGACGAGGATATATTCCCGAGTTCCTCCTTGTTAAGGGAGTATGTTTCGTTGGAGGGGTGTGAGCTCGCCACAAGAGGCCTACTCAAGATGCCACAAAGGCCTCACCCTATTCTCCGATAAACCTCACCCATGGGATTGGTTCACCTTCCACTATCGGAATCCTTCGAGGCGGATTCCGGAGCCCTTTTACAACTTCTCTTGGGGCACACACCCACAACTCAATTGGGGGCTCCCAAATTCGTGTCGAAACTTCACAACCGAAGTCTTCGCGGCACCTCCAAACCGTCTAGGGTACACGATGCACCCAAGAGGCAACAAGCTCTTGGGAACACAATGCACCCAAGAGTAACAAGCTTCTCAACCTTCAACTTCACGTATCACCGTGGAGAGAGCAACCCGATGCAATTAATGCAAAAGGCAAGACCACACAAAGTGGTCAAATACTTCACTCCCAAATTCCAACCAAAGCAACTAATGCTATGGAGGGAATAAGAGAGGAAGAATAAAGGGGATGAACACAAAGAAATCCCAAATCTAGATCCACTAGGTTCCCCTCACTTAGAGGAGATTTTGATTGGTGGAATGGTAGATCTAGATCTCCTCTCTTGAATCCCTAAGTTTGGGCAAGAATCATTGGAGGGATTGAGAGGAATCAAGCTCACAAGTTTGCAACAACGGAGGAAAGAGGTAAGGAGCTGAGCAAAAAATGAGCAGCCCCCCCCCCCCCTTGGGGAAGAAGGGGGCTATTTATAGCCTCCCCAAAATATAGCTGTTGGAAAAACGTGGGGCCGGATATTCCGGGTTTAAGGGCCGGAACTTCCGGCCGGGGGCCGGATATTCCGGGGCTTACACCGGAATTTCCGGTGCCCCGGAAATTTCCGGAGCAAACCTCCGGTGCAAAGTTGCGGACCCCCACCCGAGAGAAAACGCGAAAATGACTTAGCCAAATTTTCCTTGGGCCGGATATTCCGGACCAAAGACCGGAAATTCCGGACCCCCGGAAATTTCTGAGGCAAAATTTCGGACCCCCTCCAGAGAGAAAAGCCAAAAAGACTTAGCCAAAAAGGCTCAGATGAAAATATGGGCCGGATATTCCGGTGCAACGGCCGGAACTCCCGGGGGCCGGAATTTCCGCCCCACAGAAAACAGCAGAAATTGCAATATGAAAATGGGCATATCTTTTGCATCCGGACTCCGTTTTCGATGATCTTGGGCTCGTTAGACTCGCAACGAAAAGCTCTACAAGATCATGCAGAGAAACATCATTGTCCATCATGTGAGGAGGAAATCATAAGAGACAAACCGGAAAAACCTCCAAAATCAAAAACGCAAGAAGGTATTCATGAAATCCGTTTTTGATGAACTAGAGCTTGGTATGGAGATGAACACAAGCTCTAAATTCTCACATGGATAAAAGCCAAATAAGAACCAATAAAGATGATTGCATGGATGCAAAGGTTTGTGCTCTCTACGACGATACGATCACGATATACGGTCGAGAGCCCCTCTTGATAGTACGGCTATCTATCCTATAACCCGGTCTCTCACTAAACATCATGAGACCGGTAAAATAGAAACCCTATCAAGATCATATATTTTCCTTGCGCATTAATCCACTTGAGGTCGACGAAGACGATCTTCATCTCCTCAAGACGCACCACCTTCCTCGATTGCGCTTTGCTTGGTGAAGATTCACATGTGGCTACCCCATACACCAAGATGGGAGACGCACACTTCGGCATATCTTCACTTGGCCTTGAGTGATGATCAACCCGCACAAAGCCTTGATCAACACAAACTTTTCTTCCCTTAACCTTGATTTCAACAAATGGAGATCAAGCAACTCAAATGGACACACCTATAAATATAGCTCAATGCAAACATTAGTCCATAGAGATTGTCATTAATTACCAAAACTTTCTAAGTGAATAAAGATCATCAATTAAGATGGGGTTGGATAGGTTACCGATAGTGCATGAAGAAGCAAAGTGACCCTTGCCACGGCAAAGGTAGCAACATCGACTCTTCTCTTTCTTCTTAATAGGCTCATCAACTTGAGGAGCATTGACTTGAGTCTTCTTAGGAGGTGGCCGTTGTTCAACTCGTGGTTGAGCATGAGATTGAACAAGAGGCCGCTTCCCTAGTTGCTTCTCACTAAGAGGCTTCTTCTTCATTGGGCAATCCCGAACATGATGCCCTTCTAGCTTGCACTTGAAGCAAATGATCTTGGCCGGATTTTTGACTTGTACTTGGCCCTTCTTCTTATCAATCTTGGACTTGTTCTTGTTGTTGGAGTTGAATCCAAGTCCACTCTTGTCATTGGGGGATTTTTGCACACTCACCATGTTGTCAAGTGCACTCTTCCCTTCATGACGTTTTTTCAAGCCTTTCTTCATAGAAGTGGCTTGGGCCTTGAGCTCTCCTCTTTTCTCTACATGGTTAGTGACAACACAAGTACTAGTGGAGGTAGATGTATCATTGTTAGAGCAACAAGGCAAAGCAATTAATTCATCACAAGAGGTACCAACATTGTGAGTGGATGAACTACTAGATAAAGTTGTGCCATTGTCCACATGAGGCTCACAAGATGTTACCTTGGTAGTGATAGCCTCATGAGCTAACTTTAGACAAGCATAGGATGCTAGAAGATCATCATTAGAGCTAGATAGATTTTCATGACTTTCTTCCAATTTCCCATACTTGCTAGTTAGCAACTCAAGTTGAGCCCCTAGCTCAACATTCTCCTTCAAGATAGATGTTTCACAAGAAGTGGAGTTAGTAGCACAAGCATCATTAGCATTAGGAATGGAAGAAGACAACTTGGCAAGCTCTTCCTTAAAGCTAGCATTTTCCTTTTTCGTGACTTTATATTTAGCATGAGCATGGTCACATTCTTTAATGAGTTTAACAATTATTTCATTATGAGACTCCTCAATAGATTCGAGTTTCTCCTCAAGAGAAGCCCGAGTCTCTTTCTCTTCCTCAAGGGCATCTTCTAACGATGCCTTTTCCATAGCATCATCTCTTTAAATCTTACCCTTTTCTTCAAGGCTTGTTTCTATGGCCTTAATAGTATCCCCTCGCTCAACAAGGGTGCTCATGATTTCATAGAGGTTATCACAAGCATTTTTATTCTTTGAAATAGCCTTAAGAACCATTAGACCTTTATTATGAAGGAGAGCATCAACATTTTCTTCATCATCATTATCATGTTCTTCATCATTATTATTATTGTCATCACCATTACTATTTGAAAATTTAGCCATAAGGAAATAAGTGGTGGATGAAGAAGAACACTTAATTAAAGAACGACTCAAGTTCACATCTTGTTCCATAGCAAATTGGGTTTCCTCTACATTGTTATTCATACAAGATTTAGAGGGAACACAAGCATTTTTATCATGGCAACAAGCTAAAGCAAGCATATCATCAAGAGATTTATTCAAGCAATTTTTGGATGATATGCAAGGACTATCAACACTAGCATGTATGACATTTATAGTGCTATGTGTGTTTAGGTCCAAAGATGAGGCATTGCAACAAGATAGAGATAAAATATCATCAACAATGAGCTCACTATCCAAATTGCAAAACCCATCACTACTCACCATTACATTAGTTTGTGGCTTACCACATTTTGGTGAAGTAGACGAAGATGAGAACTCATCACGGCCGGAGGTGGAGGGAGAACAATTATCCTCAATAGTGTTGGATACTCCATATTTATCTTGAAGCTTGGTCCAAAGCTCATGAGCGTTCCGGAAAGGCATGATTGACTCAAGCACTACATCGCTCAAAACACATATAAGACAATAAGATGCTAGAGTATCGAGATAAGAGTTTTTATCATCCTCTAAAGATAAATTTTGGGAATCCTTTGGAGGAGAAAAACCCATATCTACAATACTCTTTAAAATTGGGTCTATGTCCCTAAAAAGATTAAGCATGCGAATTTTCCATACATCATAATTTGTGCCATCGAATATAAAAGTGGGATCGTGCACTAATTCTCTAAACGACATCTTTACTCTCTAGGCGGTAAAGCCCAAAAAGAGAGCTGATAAGAACAAAACGATGCCTTGATGTCTCCTAGAGGGGGGGGTGAATAGGCGATTAAAACTTTTCCGGTTTAAGGCTTGATAATTGCGGAATAAAAACTATGTGTTTAAATTAACAAGCCAACAACCTAATTATACTAGGTTCACCTATGTGCACCAACAACTTATGCTAAGCAAGGCAAGCAACAAAGTGATAGCAAGATATAAAACTTCAAGCACGAAGGTTATCACAATGTAAATTATATAAGTAAATAGCTCGGGTATGGAAATAACCGAGCCACGCGGAGACAAGGATGTATTCCCGAGTTCCTCCTTGTTAATGGAGTACGTCTCGTTGGAGGGGTGTGAGCTCGCCACAAGAGGCCTACTCAAGATGCCAAAAAGGCCTCACCCTATTCTCCAATGAACCGCACCCAAGGGTTTGGTTCACCTTCCACTATCGGAATCCTTCAAGGCGGATTCCGGAGCCCTTTTACAACTTCTCTTGGGGCACACACCCACAACTCAATTGGGGGCTCCCAAATCTTGGCCGAAGCTTCACAACTCGAAGGCTTCGCGACACACCAAACCGTCTAGGGTACACAATGCACCCAAGAGGCACAAGCTCTTGGGAACACAATGCACCCAAGAGTAATAAGCTTCTCAACCTTCAATCCCACGAATCTTCGTGGAGAGCACAACCCGATGCAACTAATGCAAAAGGCAAGAACACACTAAGTGGTCAAATCCTTCTCTCCAAAATCCAACCAAAGCAACTAATGCTATGGAGGGATTTAAGAGGAAGAACAAAGAGGAGAACCACAAAAGAACTCCAAGAACTAGATCCACTAGGTTCCCCTCACTTAGAGGAGAAATTGATTGGTGGAAACGTAGATCTAGATCTCCTCTCTTGAAACCCTAAAGATGGGCAAGAATCATTGGAGGGATTGGGAGAGGGCAAGGTTTTCCAAGGTCAACAATGGTGGGAGAGAGAGTGAAAAACGTGCTGCAGAAAAACCTTGTTGATTTGGGGAAGAAGGGGGCCTTTTATAGGTCCCCTAAAAAACTAGCCGTTGGAGGCCACTCAGACCGGAGACTCCGGTGTAAGTGCACCGGAGACTCCGGCCTACCTCCGGACAGCTTCCGGACTGGGCAACAGAGGCGCACCACACTTGGGTCATCGAGGCAGACCGGAGACTCCAGTCCAGAGGGGCCGGAGACTCCGGACTATCTCCGGTGATGCTCCGGACCCCTATCCAGTACCGCACCACAAAAAGATCACTGGGCGCCGAAAAATCATAGGACCGGAGACTCCGGTGTGACCGGAGACTCCGGACCATCTCTGGACCAGATCCACAGAAAAACCTGAACTGCCCTAACTTTTGCAAACGAACTCCGTTTTCGATAATCTTGGACTCGTTGGAATCGACACAATGAGCACAACAAGATTATGCAGAGAAACATCATAGTCCAACAAGATATTGTAAAAACCAAAGGGGAAATGATCAACCTCTATTTCACAAACCGGAAATGATATATCTTTTGCAAATGAAGTCCAAATGTCGTGAAACCAATTTTGTTGGAAAGAGGACGACAAATTCCACCCTTGGAAATATAGCAAACAAGCAATGAAGATTTTGCAAAGATATGGGAGAGAGAAATCTTCCGCACGGTTGAACCGGCAAAATCTCCAATACCGAAAACGCAAAAGAAGACGCATACGACATCCGTTTTCGGTGAACTTAGCCTTGTCATGACGAGCACGACAAGCATCAAGACCACACCACGATACGAGACAAATAAGAACCAACAAAGATGATAGCAAGAATGCAAGGATGCAAAGGTTTGAGCTCTCCACGAACGATACGATCAAGATACTCGGTCGAGAGCCCCTCTTGATAGTACTGTTATCTATCCTATAACCCGGTCTCTCAACTAACAACATGAGACCGGTAAAATAGAAACCCTATCAAGATCATACCTTTGCCTTGCGCATTAATCCACTTGAGGTCGATGAAGACGATCTTCATCTCCTCAAGACGCACCACCTTTCTTGATTGCGCAACGCTTGGTGAAGATTCGCAAGTTGCTCCCCCATACACCAAGATGGGAGAAGCACTCTTCGGCATATCTTCACTTGGACTTGAGTGTTGATCAACACGCACTTAGCCTTGATCAACACATATAGTCTTCTTCCCTTAGCCTTGACTCCAACATATGGAGATCAAGCAATGCTTATGGACACACCTACAAGTAAAGCTTAATACAAACATTAGTCCATAGAGATTGTCATTAATTACCGAAACCACACATGGGGGCAACCATACACTTTCACACAGCAATAGACATCACTAAATGAATAGTCGCCGCCTTAACAACAGGACTAAAAGTGTCTTCATAATCAACACTATAACGTTGCTTAAATCCCTTAGCAACCAAACGAGCTTTGTACCTCTCAATAGTACCATCAGCCTTCCTCTTAATCTTGTAGAACCATTTGCAGTCAATCACATTTCTTCCATGACTTGCTGGGACAAGCTGCCATGTTTTATTAAGCATGAGTGCGGAGTACTCTTCATCCATAGCAGACTTCCACTTAGATTCTGATACGTCCAAAACGTATCTACTTTTTCAAACACGTTTGCTGTTGTTTCTCCTCTAATTTGCATGATTTGAGGGGAACTAACACGGACTGACGCTGTTTTCAGTAGAATTGCCTTGGTGTCTTATTTTTGTGCAGAAATCAAAGTTCTCGGAAAAATCTGGAAAAAATCCAGAAATTATATTTTTGTAGAAGACCCACGGAGCCAGAAGGGGAGCTGCGGGGGCCAGCCACAGCCCCCAGATGCCACCTGGCCGCGGACCAGGGATGGCCGCACCTGGGGCCCACCTAGCCAGCTGGTGGCTCGGCTGGCGACGCCCTTTCTCCTATTTACTCCCTTCAACCTAAAAACGCGAGAACTCCCGATCGTTTTTCCAGAAAAGATACAGAGCGCCGCCGCCTCCTCGAAACCTAATTCGGGGGACCAGAAGTTCCTGTTCCGGCACCCTGTCGGAACGGGGATTGAAGGGGAGATCGTCGCCATCGCCATCACCACCGCCTCTCCATCGACCATCCATGTTTCCCCCATCCATGTGTGAGTAATTCCCCGCTGTAGGCTGAGGGGATTTTAGGGATTGGATGAGATTGTTTATGTAATAAGACATCAGATTGTTAGGGCATGATGCCTAGTATTTGTGAGAGTGCTTTTTATCGTTGTTGCAACTTGGTGTGCTTAATGCCCGACACTTAGGGCCCGAGTGCCATGTTTTCAGATCTGAACATGCTATGATAAATGTTGTTTTGGATCATATCTACAAGTTGTTTGCACCTGTTATTGTCCGGAACCCGAGGCCCCAAAGTGACAGCTTTTGGGACAACCAGAGGGGATGATTTTGACTTGAGGATCACATTTATTCATTGAATGTTAATACTTTGCTCCGGTACTTTGCAAAAAGGAGTACCTTAATTACCTTTTGGTTCCTCATAAAGGCCCCGCTGACACGGGATGGTTGGACAAAAGATGTTGTGCAAGTTTCTCATTGCGAGCATGCAAGACTACCTACGGAATACATGCCTATGTTTATTAGCACCTAGTAACTATTTATTTGTTTATCTGCATGTTGCCTTGTTAATTATTTCATGAACTATCTCATCCATGCAGCGCCCGTATTTACATCCCCATGCCTACGGTTTTTTAATCCTGCTGTCACTACAATTGCTACTATTGCTGTTTTTACATTATTACTGCTATTACTTTATTACTGCTGCTATTATACTACTGTTGCTACTGATAAATTGCACCAAGTGAGTTACTTTCCAGGTGTAGCTGATCTGACGAATCAGCTGTTGAGGCTTATAAATATTCTTTGGCTCCCCTTGTGTCGAATCAATAAATTTAGGTTTTACTTCCCTCGAAGACTGTTGCGATTCCATATACTTGTGGGTCATTAGGTTCACGGAGAGTATCCTGAACAGTGTTCGGTTCACCAGAAGTACAAGCATTTGCGAAGCGAATACGATCGTAGGGAACACGACCATCCGTTATAACTTTCGGTTTGGCAATACCATGCTGAAGGCGAGTCCTGGGCCGTGGTGGCTCAGCTGTATGAGCAACTACAGGAGCAGGAGCCACAGATGATCCAGGAGAATCCGGCGACCTGTCATCCGGTATAGACGATCCAGTGTGTGAGGTTGTCGGGGAAGACACAGCTACAGAAGATCCAGCAGAAGCAGCAGGAGAATCTGCGCCAGGAGAGGACGCGAGCGAACCGTGAGACGCCACGTGAGCAGGCGCCTCCTGACCCGACAACCGCCACGCAGCTGGCGACTCCGATCCCGAGGGAGATTACGCTGGGGATTGCTGCGCCAATGATTGAGCAGAATCAGCTTCGGGATCGGTGCCATTGCCTGAAAAATCATCAGAGACACCCCCTGGAACCGAATTTTCACCGGATTCCTGTAAAAATGACTTAGCAGGACCATTAGCGGTAGGATTATCATCAGGTTCAATTTGTAAGTTGTGCCCCTCATGATCATGCAAATGAGTGGGTTGTAAATTGAGTGGAAGAAGGTTAATTTCAGCACGCAGGCGTGCACCAGCATTGGAATGAAGTGAGGCAAACGAAAAATTGTTTCATCAAAGACAATGTCACGGAGATATATACACGACCGGTGGAAATATCAAGCACTTAGCCTTTATGGAGATTGCTATAACCTAGAAAAGCACACTGTTTGGATCGAAATTGCAACTTGTGTTTGTTGTATGGACGGAGATTGGGCCAGCAAGCACACCCAAAAATCCGAAGAGAGGAATAATCACCAGGTTTACCAAAGAGGCGTTCAATGGGAGTCTGAGAATTAATAACTTTACTAGGGAGGTGATGGATCAAGTGTACGGTAGTAAGGAAGGCTTCATCCTAGAATTTTAAAGGCATAAAGGCATATGCAAGAAGAGATAGACCGACCTCAACAATGTGCCTATGTTTGCGCTCAGTTGGACCATTCTGTTGGTGTGCATGAGGACAAGAAACAATATGGGATATACCTACCCTCTGGAAGAAAAGAGTTGAGTTTTTGATACTCGCCACCCCAGTCAGTTTGCATAGCAATAATTTTCTTGTCAAATAACCTCTCTACAAGATGCTGAAAGTCATGAAATTTCTGAAAAAGATCAGATTTATTTTTCAACAGATATATCCACGTGAACTTTCTATAATCATCAATAAAACTGACATAATATTTATATCTCCCAAAGGAGCCTGAGGCGGGTCCCCACACATCAGAAAACACAAGTTCAAGAGGAAAAGTGGACACACTAGTAGACTTGGGATATGGAAGTTGATGGCTCTTGGCCATTTGACAAGCATCACACACAGACTCTTTATTTGACCCACTAAACGGGATATTATTATCTCTAAGAACTTGATGGACTACACTTGAAGACGGATGACCTAAACGCTTATGCCACAGCGAGGAGGACACCTTGACGACACCGTGAGCTTGACGACCAGAGGATGAAGTGGACGATGGTGGAAAGGGATAGAGACCATCAACGCATCTACCTTCCAGCAGGACCTCCCTCGTGTCCTGATCCTTAACAAAGAAAGAGTTAGGCCAATACTCAAGGAAGGCATGATTATCTCGGGCTAAGTGACTAGTAGACAAAAGGCTCATGGAAGCAGTAGGAACTTGAAGAATCTTTTTAAGATGCAGATCATGAGTAGGAGTACGAATTACAGATTGGCCAACATGATGAATATTCGTACCTGCACCGTTTGCTGTATGAATCTACTCGTTGCCGTGGTAGCGATCCCTCACATGAAATTTTTCTAGCTCCCCTGTGACATGATCTGTTGCTCCGGTATCCGAGAACCACTGAGACTCAGTGCCACCATGAGAGTCAACAGCTGCACCGGCTATTCGCTCAGGATCGTGGTAGTTCTTCCGAAACCGCTTCCAGCATGAAAGAGCACCATGTCCCTCCTTACCGCATACCTGACATGCGATTCTGGGTCCCTGATCACCGCCACCATACTGTCTACGGTATCCCTGATTGCGGCCACCTCCGCCTCCACGTTGCCTAATCATGACCACGGTCGTATCCACCGTGCTGATCATATGCACGGTTGTCATAACCGTGCTGGTCCTGATGGTTGTTACGTCCACCTCCTCGTCCTCCACGGTACCCGCGACCACCACGGTGTGCCAGATTGGCTGTCGTGCCATCGGAGGATTCCGTCAGATTTTGGCCCTCTAAGCGGGCCTCATACGAAATCAACTGAGCATAGAGATCGCTCAAGCTGATCGCCTTCTCTGCCTTGATCAGTGCAGTAATTGCAGCAACAAATCCATTATAGGCCTCATCATTAAGGCCAGCAAGCACATACGATATCACATCGTAGTTGTCAAGGGGTCTTCCTGCAGCAGCCATCTCATCTGCTAGAGCCTTGATCTGATTGAAGTAGACTTCTGCGGTCTTGTTCTCCTTCCGCGTCTGATTCAACTGCGTGCGGAGCTGCACCACACGAGCCTTGGATTGTGATGAAAACATCTCCATCACTGCCTTCGAGGCGCTTGCCGAACTTGTCTGTCCGACCATCTGGGTCAGTACCTCGCGCGACATGTTCCGCATCAGGTACCCCAGAACCATCTGATCTAGAGCGATCCACTTGGTGTACTCAGGATTCGTCATCTTCACGATCTTCCCATCATCATCCTTGGACTGCAGTTCCTTCTCCGGCTCCGGGATCGAACCATCCAGGAAACCGAAAAGCTGGGCACCACGGATATCGGGAAGGACCTGGGTTTGCCAGATCAGGAAATTATCTCTGGTGAGCTTCTCAGAGACCGACGCACTCAGATGATTGCCACCGCTTGGTGACGAAGAGGAAGAAGCACCGAGCGACATGGTGGCGGCGGCGAGCTCTCAGATGTGTTTGGAAGAACGAGGCTCTGATACCATATCAAACAATATAGGATGCTTAACCCTAACTCAGGGCCGCGGTGTGACTTTATATACCGGGACATACAAGGGTACAAGGAGTTTGTGTACGTGTACAACACGTGTACAGCTAACGTACATGTACAAGAGATCTACATAGGTCTATATACAGTTTAACAACACTCGGCAAGTACCCAAAGCTATACCCCCTCGGTAAACCTGGCAGAGCAGTCAAACAGCAGTTTCCCATGCTTGTTTTTGCCGAATGCGGCATTTGCCGAGTTCCAAAATACACTCGTTATATAGTTGTTTGCCGAGTGCGAGTGCCACGTGTCAAACACTCGGCAACTAGCTTGATGCCGACTAACCTTGTGTCGAAGACTGTATGTCGAGTTTTACACTCAGCATAGTGCCTCAGGCACTCCGCATAGAACCCGAATCCGGTAGTGTGCTCCCTCAAGTGGCTTCCACTTTCTCCAACACGGCGTCCGTTCTTCTGTTCAGAAGGCACATGAACAAGAACACAACCCATCCATGGCCGGACGAACTGATCATCGTCTTTGCATTGAAGAGGTTGATCATGCTCCATAGCCATTAGTTGCGACTGCAACTCAGAGTCACCAATTTTGTGGCCTCCTTCTGAAGTAACGTCCATGTCAAAAAGATGAGACCTACTCCCTCCGTATCAAAATATAAGAAGTTTTAGCTTTTTTGACCCCGTATCTAGACATGTTTTAGTACGTAGATTCATTTAAATCTTACACTAAAAGGTGTCTAGATACGTGGGGTCAAAAAAGTTAAAACATCTTATTTTTTGATACGGGGGAGTAGATGATATATAGATGCAATAACATACCCCACTTTCAGTATTCAAAATTTAAACTAGGCTACCATTTGTGGAACACTTATTAAGAGCCACTAAAAGGAAATTTCGTACAGAGGAACAACGCATAAAGCCAACATAACATACAGCCGTATTCAGTGTATATGATTTTTTCGTGTTCGCATAAAACCAGCATTGTTCAGCAGATGTAGGCAAGGACGAACACGGCATATGGGCATATGGCTAGAAACACGCTTTATCAGTGAGAGCTTCTAGCGTCTTTCTTTATCCGGTTAACACCTGAGTCCGGCATACAAATAAACTGGTTTTGAAGCTGGAGGAAGAGCCACGTTCGTCCTGATGTATACTGAATCTGAATCGTCATTGTCCCTGTTCATTTCTCCCTGTAGTCTTTTTTTCCACCTAATACTCGATCCTGTTGTTCAGTTCAACATAGCTGTGTAATTTTCCTGCAGTGCAACCGTCATAATATGTCATAAAATGCAACCGGAGGCCTGAAGAATCGCAGTGCCGAGAGCGGGCGTGGCGTCGACGCGTCGTTCTGGCTGAGTGCCTCTAACAGAAAGGGTATGCAAGCTAATTTAGATCCCTTTCCCGTGTCCAGAACGTGGGGCCGTGCTTAAATCTCTCGCCTTAGGTGCAAACATTAGAAGGGGAAAATGCCCGGGTTTAGAGGAGTGCAAGGCACACATTCTTCTTCCTCCTTTCCTCTCTCCTCTCTTCGTTCCCACGTAGAGAGAGAGGGGAAAGAGAGGAAGCCCCTATTGCCACTACTCTAATTTCCTGCCAAGAACCACATTTTGATCTTGTCCCCAATCTTTCCTGCAGATATCACCACACATTCATCACCTTTTGATCGGTTCTTCTCCCTTTCTGTTTGTTGGGGAATTTGGAGCTTTTTCCTGACCAAATTTCGGAGCTGGTATGTGTCTCCAATTCTACGCTTGATTAAAAAACAAATCTGATCATTCTTTTGCCAGTATGAATGCTTCTTGAAATAAATGATTACAACTCTGAAAATGATTTGCATGTGATCCATTGTGCACTGGATCAGTGTGCCTAGATTTCTTCTACAAAGAGGAATACTGAATTTTATTTCTGCAACGTTTTTTCTCCGAACAAATCAGATGTTCGTATTCCTTTTGAAACAAAGGTTGATGCATCTTCTTTTTTTACAGTTTCTGCATTGGCAATACCAACTTGTGAAGGGCCGAAGACTTCTTGGAAAGATCAGGTTGTGTGATTTGCGTGCTGCTTCGACAAAGGATTTCTCTTGCAATTCAGGTTTCAAGCTAATAACTGCTGCATATGAATTTGGATGAACATTGACCGCCAATGGCCTCGAAAACCGGTGCGAGGCCCCAGGACTTCTCGCAGCGATTCTGCTCCGCGCTGTCCCGTGCTCTCAGTGAGCTCTGCGTCATCATACTGCTCCATGTGGCTGCTGCAGCGTCATATGCGGCGACAAGGTTGGCGTGCATCAGCAGGCTAAAGGCACCATGCACGCTGTGCTCACGGCCGGACCATGCTCTCCATGGCAAGCCATGGTTCTCCGTGGATTTGGTCTGCGCTGCCCATAGGTCGGAGATATCATCGCTGGCATACTGCAAGAGTCACGGCAATCTTGCACATTCTGATGATCTCTGCAAGAGATGCCTCGCCGCATGCACTGCGACCGATGAGGTTAACTCTCGGTCCGGATCGAGATCCAGATGGCTGTGTTCTTGCTGTTCGGAGCCATTCAAGAAGGCACACAACACACAGAAGCTTTCTGAAACTGCAAATCTCGCGGAGTCTTCACATGTTGCGCATGCTTCGGAAGAAACCAACCGCAGGGCTCAAGTCGCTCCGATTGACAAAAACCATCTTGCCATGCCACCCAAGGTTGTACCTGAGCAGGTTCCTGCAGACCATTCAAAAGAGAAGGGTAAGTTTGCCTTATCTGAATTGATGTGCTTCTTCTATTATCTCTAAATGCATAACTAAAAGTTGCTTGCACTAATGGATCGTTTTCGGAAATCCACTGAGTAAATCTATATGGTTTTGATGTAGCATTTGTGGTGGGTATTGAGGAAGTAGATGAATCAGATGGTTCACCGGACACATATGAACAATCCACAAAGGACAACAGTGCTTCTGCAAATGCTGGATCAGCAGCAAAGCTGTCATCTGCCGTGCCTTCATGCATTTTCGTCGACCGCAACAGTAGCATAAAGAACACTTTTATCAGTAGAGTCAATCTGCCGTCTCCTCGTCCATCCGAGATAATCTCTGCCATGGACAACAATTCCACCACTCAGCAAGAAGTGAAGGCGTTCCTTACTCAGATGTCCTCTGCAAGGGGCCTCGATTATTCTTGGACTGAAGGAGCAACTAGTCCTGATACCAATGTTCAGAATGATGAAACCAATGGTACCGGCAGGAGACTGTCCCTCGAGAGGAACTACTCTGTGCTGGAACAATCAGACACGAACCTCGCCACCGGTGAAGCTGAAGGGGAGGTCACACTTGAGAGCTTGAAGCGTCAGATTGAGCTCAACAGAAATTCAATGGCTGTCCTTTACAAAGAGCTCGATGAAGAAAGGAGCGCTTCGGCAATCGCAGCCAGCCAAGCAATGGCCATGATCAACATCTTGCACGAGGAAAAGGCTGCGATGCAGATGGAAGCACTGCAATATCTTAGGATGATGGAAGAGCAGGCGGACCATGACCACGAAGTGATCCAGAATCTACAAGAACTGCTTACAGAGAGGGAGAAAGAATTACCTGACAGTGATGCTGAGCTTGACAACTGCCGGAGGCTACTCCAGCATGAGGAAATCAGTGATGGGAAGTTTGATGATACAATAATGGGCAATACAGGTCGATGTGACACAAGCGTGTCATTTGATGACTTGAATGGCCCATCCCTATCATTTGATGTTTTGCATGGATCGGATTTCATGACGAGCACCATGTCAGGTTTAGAAGAGGAGAAGGCATACATTTTGGAATCACTGGCTAGATTGGAGGAAAACCTTCGTAATTCTACAAACAGGCTTACTTCTGATGATGCCAAAAACAATCCAGAGGTCAGATTGTTTGGAGATCAGACAGGGGATGAATCAACTTCTATTCAGCAATCAGTTGAGGAAAACCACTCCCCCCTTTTCGAAAAAAATGTTGAGGAAAACCACAAGGATGAATGTTCATGTTCGCCTCTCGCCAACGACAAAATGAGCGAAGTAACCAATCTTAAAGATGAGATTTTATTCTTGGATACAAGAGTTAGGGCGCTTGAAGATGATCAGGAGTTTCTCAAGCGGGTACTCAGCTCCCTCAAAGGTAGCACCGATGGGCTGCAGTGTGTACGGGAGATAACCAGCCATTTACAAGAGTTGCGAAGAGTTGCAGCTCAATAGAGAGAACCTGTTTTGTCTTGAGGTAAGAACTCTCATGAACGTGATTATAGTAGCAACGAGTATCAGTCAAGCGTTCAGTTGAACAATTAAGAAAAATCAAACCATCTTCTTCAGGTAACTAAAAGCCCAAGCATAATTGTTTTTTCTATCTCCTAATTTCCTTTTGATACACTTTAGCAACATACTAATCCGTCCTATCAATTGTATGATCTGCTGTGATTTTTTTTAATTTTAATCTCTTACGCATCCTACTAATCCGCCCTATTAATTGTATGATCCACCCTATCTCCTAATTTCCTTTGAATACACTTTAGCAACATACTAATCTGCCCTATCAATTGTATGATCTGCTGTGATTTTTTTTTTAATTTTAATCTCTTATGCGTCCTAACGGTAGCTGCAGTTATTAGTGTATACTGCTGCTGGATCTATGCAAGAACCGCAAATCATATATCGATGAATCTTCTGCTAGTCAATTCAGTAGAAACATTGACAAACTTTGATCCAACCTTTTTTCCAGCAGTTCTCATGTGGAGATCTACAACGGCCTAGTGATAACGGCGCTTCCGTTTGGCGTCCAATGTGGTGTCGGTTCTGCATTTTCGTGGTCTGAAGGTCCAATTGTCGCAAGATCATCCTATGTTCTCTGGTCCTCATCTGCATATGCCTAAATGTGGAAGAGAGCGTCCCACTGGCCAAGCGCATCCATAACATCCTTGTTGTCTTTTGACGTCACCTCTTGAACGAGATTACTTATACAGAAAAGAAGAAAACATTTGTTGTATGCTGACCTCATCTGATGGGTGCTGAAATCAGGAGCAAGTTTGTAACTGAACATGTGACGAAATGCATTCGGTTCTTGCCACCACCCCTTAATTATATGTTTGCAGTGTGCTAACTTTCCTAGTTTGGTGAAAATTTTCCCTCACAGAAAACATGCATGCAAAAAAACAAATGTGTTTCTTACAAGTTAAAAAAACACAACAATGAACTAAGGTATGTGCAAGAAAATAGCGACGGCTTCCGTGGGAGATTAGAGATAGAGAAAAGAGCTAAAGAGAGCCTGCAAAAGGAACTGTTTCTTGCTGCCAAAAAGATGGTATCGTTTTCTCGATCTTTAATCTCGCAGCTAATAACATTCTCTAAGGCAAAGGGATGAAGCCGAAGAAAGTAGCTTTTGATCTTGAAAAAAGTATTTCAAAAATGGCAGGGAATCAGGGGCGAAGCTCCCCTTAGGGCAAGGCAGGGCGGCCGCCCTACCTTGATTTTTTGTGAAAATTTAGATGCATATGTCTTTTTTGAACATTTTGAGTGGTCGTTCGTCGAAAACGGACTCGAAACGAATAAGTTATGTTTGTTTTAGTGAACACCGTATAAAATTGTTTCCAAACCGAAAACTAATAGCTTTGTGTCATGTAAGATTTAGTGTGAATAAGTTTCTTTGTCTTATAGAGATTTCTATGAGGATTTATCTGATTATGAGCATGTGAATATACAGGGCCTCTTTGATTCGCACGATTTGAAAAACATAGGCATAGGAATATCGTAGGAATAGGATATCATGACACTCCGAATCCTACAAGAACCAAAAATGAAGGAATCGGTTGTAGGTGATGTTTGATGCACCGCAGGAAAAACACAGGAAATTTGTTGAGTACATGCATAGTTGTCGTAGACACATAGGAATTTTTCCAAGAGGTCTCACCTCTTGTTAGAAATCATATAGGATTGTATTGTAGGAAAGGAATCCATAGGAAATTTAAATGATTCGTTACTTTGAATCAAATGGACTCTATAGGAAAATTTCCTATGGGATGGAATTCTATACCATTCTTTTGAAAATCCTTTGAACCAAAGAGGCCCGATCCGTTTATCTAGTCATTATTCATACGAAGAGAATTGATTATTTCAGAGTTTGTCTTGTTATTACAAGCCTATCTAAAAAGATGGTAGAACTTGAAAAGTACATCATCTTTTCTACAATTTACGGCCATTATTCAAAGTTATTATTCAGAGTTTGTCTTGGCATTGCTTTACTAATGTTGACGGCAAAAAAAATTAAAGGGTCTTCTGAGCTATGAAGATCATCAAGATTAAGTTGCACAACAAGATGACTGACGATTGGCTTACTGATTTGATGGTGTGATACATCGAGCGAGATATTCAAAGTGTTTATCTTTATACAATTAAGAAATATATTTAAAAAAAAGTAGAGCTAGGACTGTAGACAGTATTAAAGCTTCATTATCGTTACTACATTTGTAGTTCTACTTCTGCTTAAGATGTTGTTATTACCATTGTACTAAATAATTATGCTTGAGATCATATAGAACATTAATGTGTATAGAAATTTTGATTTTTTTTAAAAATTTCTTTAAAGTTCGCCCGACCTTAAATTTTTTTCGTCCTTCGCCACTGCAGGGAATTACCATGAGTTGAACAACCCAGACTCTCCTTGGTACTACAAGATCAGTTTAGGTATGGACAAGCAGCTGGAAAGGATCACAAAGAGTTCCTGGACATAGGATGGGCTGAGACTGCTGACCAGAAAGTAGTTGTCACTCAGTTATGTGGTTTTATGCTTACTGCTATCTTTTCATATGTAATTAATCTACTCTGTTTTTTGGTTTCGTCTTACTCCTCTGCTCTATGCTCCCTGACATGTTTTGCTACTGTACCTTCCTTACTGATATGGGTGCCGAAATGTGATTCCAGATGAGATGCGTATGTGATTATATCTGAAAGATCTGCGCTTACCTTACTATCCTGTCTATCCATGGCGGCCGCCTCTCCCCCCGCACAATCCCAATCCCCTGCCTCTCCCGATGGTAACTGCCGCCGCTAGTTCCTGTTTGCTGCGCGCCTCCGGCTCCGGCTCCGCGCGCCGCCGGCAGCATCCCCTATCTTCCCTCGCGCCGCCGCCGCCCGGTGCCGGTCCCTGGAATCGGTGGCCTGGTCGTCCCGCCGTGCGGACCGGCCTGACTCCGTCAGAAGCTGGCGCAACTCCCCCGTGAATCCGTGATTGCGCTTCACGTAACATGGTGGTGGCGCCGACCGACAGCGACAAAGAAGAGCTCGCGGTCGTGCACTCCTTGGCTGGGTGCCCCTGCCCGCAACTTTTTCTGCGGCCGGCGCTGAGCGTCCCCCGGGGGATCGAACCTCCCGATCCCCCGCCTCCGTAGCCGTTTGATCGTCCTGAATCGAGAGCGCCCGTACGTTGGATCAGATACAGCCGCAAAGGTACAGAAGTCATTTTCTTCTCCCACGTGGATGGACCCCACCACAGGCTACACATGCACGACAAAGAAAAATCCCTCTAGGCTCGCGGAGCCGCCGTGCCTTCCAGCATGCCAGCAGCTCGCAGCTCTGGCGAAAAAATGCGGAGGCTTGCAGCAGCGCCGCCGCCCCTAGCAGCTTGCTCCACCTTGTAACGTTGCCGTTCTAACTTTCCATCTCGCGATTCCGGCCGCAACGTTGTCCGCTCCTCCTCGCCAACGACGTGCACCCTTCTAGCAAAAGCCGTCTTCATGTTGGTAGCAGCGCTGCCGTGCTATGGAAGCCCGTGCGTCGACGGCGCGTACACGCCGGCAGCAGGGCTGCTTCCGGCTAGCAACACCGCTGCCATGCCTTTGGTAGAGCACTGCACGTCCACGCCGGCAGCGCCGCTTCCGGCTGGCAGCACCCCGCGTCGACGTAGGCAGCACCTGCACGCGTCGACGCCGGCGGCAGCGGTATCATTCCCTGGTAACACGTCGCGTCCTCGCCGGCAGCAGCGCCGATTCCCGCCGGTTGCATCATCGTTTCCGGATTCCGGCTGGCAGCACCGCGCGTCGACGCCGGCATCGGTGTCATGCCCTGGTAGCATGGTGCGTAGACGTCGGTAGCAGCGGTGTTATTCTTTGGCAGCCCGGCGCGTCCACGCCGGCAGGAGCGCCGCTCGCGGCTAGCGGCACCGCGTCTCGACATCGGTGTCATGCCCTGGTAGCACGACGCGTAGACACTCGCGGCAGCATAGTTCCCTCCGGTAGCCTCGCGCGTCAACGCCGGCAGCCACCATAGGTAGCACGGCCGCCACCATGGGTAGCATCCGTCCATCATTTGGAGCACCTCGCGTTGGCAATTGTAGCATCTTAGTCGGGCGGTTGCATCACCACCACCGCTGGTAGCACCTGCAAACACCCGTGGTAGCAAATCTCCCCGTCGTCCGTCGATGGTAGCAACGGCGGTCGTCGCTGGTAACACCGGCGCCGCCCCCTTGTAGCAGCGATGCCTACCTATGATAGCAACGCTGCCCATCGCTTGTAGCACCGGCGTCAGCCGCGGGTAGACACCCATGTCTCCGGTAGCAAAAAATTATGCTATCATAGCAAAACTGACCCCGTCGAAGACATCGACGAACACCTCCGGAGACATCGTAGCCAAAACATGCACTTTTGTAGCAAAAACACAGAACAATTGTAGCAAAAAAATAATCATATTGTAGCATCGTGTAATGCAAATATAGCACAACAATTGTAGCAAAAAAAATCTTCATGCGATGCAAATCCACACAACATATGGTGAAAAAAATATGTTATTACAATGTGTTATTACAGCATCAGCGTCGGCGGAGGAGCAAAAGTCGGGAAGCAGCAGCACGGCAACGTCAGCGGTAGCATCAGTGGACACTTACAGTAGCATCAGCCATCGCTTGTGGCAGCATGTCCCCGGGCCTCTTGTAGCATGGGCGAACCCCGCTAGGAACATAACCTCAATGCCGCATGGCCATATATGGCAGCACCACGCCGATAGCATCGCACCTCGAAGCGGGCAGCAAATGGTGTTGTGCCTTGGTAGCAATGCACGTCCACGCCGGTAGCACCCGGCCTCCACGTTGGGAGCAACTGCGTTGTGTCTAGGTAGGACCACGCCTCGACGCGGGAAGCAACACTGTCTCTGGCGGGGAGCAGCTATGTCATGGCTTGGCAGCAACGTGGTGTCCACTCTTGTAGACATTGTGTCGAACACTTGGCGAGCATCGCGTGACGTCCACGATTTGCAGCGAGCCGACGGTGGAAGCGAGCAGCAGGAGAAGAGCTTGGAGGAGGGCCGGCCAGAGGAGCTCGAGGACGCGGAAGAGGCTGGGTCGGAGACTTCTGGCAGCGCGGAGCTCGGAGCTCGCGCCGAGCTGGACCTGGCCGAGAGAAGCGGGGGAGGGAGGCGTCGCCGGGTTGACCACGAGAGGAGGAGCGGGACGAGCGCGCGGAGCTGCGCGTCGACGGCATCGAGGCTGAGAAGGCCTCGCCCGGTCGGAGAGGAGGCCGTGACGACGGGGAGCTAGGCAGCGGCGGCGCCGCCATGAGCTTGGCGGAGGAGCTCGAGGTGCTCGTCGTGCACCTTGGCGGGGTGGCCGCCGGTCGGGCTCGGTGGCGACGAGGAGAACCGGAGGAGGCAAGGCCGTGCACAGCGACAGGGAGGGAGCAGGTGGAGGAGAGGAGCGGGAAGGAGGAAGGGGATGGCTCGGGGCCATGGGAGGAGAGACGCATGGGAGAGAGATGGGGCTTCGAGGGACGCTAGACGTGGGTGGGACCCGCCAGGCGTTCTGTTTTTCCACCACGTGAGAGGACACGTGGCGAACGCTGGACCAGGAGGATGCAAACGTTCCGATCCCCCGGGGGAATAATAGCGTTTCCCTTTTTCTGCCCCCCTTCCCCTTTTTTTAAGGGACACTACGCTAGTGAATAGTTCAGGTCACCCTGCTCGTCGAACAAATTCCTTGTTCCGATGAGCATATTATTATGGATATTCATATTAGTAATGAATGTCACCCATGTAGCTTGTGCTGCCATGTTCGGCATAGCACACCGGATGTTTGTCCTAATCCCTATGAGTGACAATGTCAGGTGTTACCTAAAGCTCGAAGCTCATCAAGCTTAATTAACAATCACTCGTTTGCTCCACTTGTTTAACTCAGGGTTTTTTGACAATCAATATCTTGATATATCTATATTAGCGTACATTAGCGAATATTACATGGTAGTGTTATATGAGCTGACTACATCAATCATAAAGTAAAGTTTATTAAAAAGGGCAAATCTTCAAGATCTTTCTAACTCACAATACTATACATTTCTGAAGGCAACCGTAGAAAATAACATAGATATCAAACCGCTGACTTGTAAATACCAGCAATGGTTATTTCATGAATTTAATTTTTAAATCATTTTACTCATTATCGTTGACAAGCTAAATGAGCGAGTTTACGAGACTCGTTAAGCTCGCTAATTCGAGCCCATCTAAGGGCCTCTTTGATTCACAGGATTGTGAAATAGGAATAGAAAAAGTGTAGGATTACAATGTCCAGGTCATTCCAATCCTATAAGATTTCATATGCACCAAACTTTGTTTGATTCTATCATGGAAAAAGTAAAGGAATTTTCCATGAGGTTAGGGCTCATGTTTTTTCCTATAAGATTTACACTAGTTTTATAGGAAAATTACCTATGTGATTAATTTATATGGGATATCTATATACCTAATACCTAATAATAAAAGCAATAAGTCTTCCGCGGTTTGGTTTGGTACGTCATTAGATTTACCCCTGGTTTAGATAGAAATTACATACCTTGCCACCACCAAGTAGTTTTTTGGTATCATTCGGAACAAATAGTTTCGCAAGTCGGTCTTGGTCAAACGAACAGATGCGTACCTGGATCAGTCTGATGGCTTCGTCCGTTTGGCTTACGTGTGATCCATCGCTGGCTGTGGGCCTGTCCGTGTTCGATCCAAACTAGATTATCCCAACCAGACCCAAGTAGTTCTCTTAAAGCAATCTCTATGCTTGTAAATATCAGAGGGATCAATTGCCCCACGTCAAAATCGATCAAAGCTCAAGTAAAAAGAAAACGATCGAAGCTTCCGATCGAAATCGAGTGTTCAAAGATCTATCGGGCACAAGAGCTAGCAATTCGACGAGAGACCAAGAGAGAACCATGGCGGCAACCGCATCGGACGGAAGCAAAGTTGACCACGTCCTGGAAACAAAGAGAAGAGAAATACTCCCTCCATGGCGGTAGTATGATTTTTCTCCGTCCACGGGCGCTCCAACATACACGCTGGTGGAGGTACCAGCTCCGCCCACACCACCACACGCCCGGCGAGCACCAGATCCATCCATGAAGTCCGTGAGGTGTTTCTGTCCTTATTTTGTATTTTGGATGGAGAGCATGGTGAACCATCACCTGCTTTGCGTGCCAATGTAGTCGGAGCAGACGCCTCGGACAGGAGCACTCCGGAGGCAAGCTTCCGGCAACCCGGCACCACCGCCCCTAGCGCCTACACCTTCCTCGCCGAGCCGGCGCGCGAGTGCAGGACAGGATTGACTGCTAGCTTGGGAGTATACGTCTGTTGATGGGCGGCGGCGTGGCGCCGCCGAAGGGACCCGGGCGAGGACACGCAAGAGGCGCGCGACAGAGGTAGGCAAGGAGGGCGGCGATCGCGTGGTCAACTGCAGCTGCGTCGCTAACCCCGCGCACCAGCGACAAGAGCGGATGCCGCCCCCGGCCCTGCACGAGTCCGCTACTTGGACATCGCTTGTTTGTCGTCTCTATGTTAGCCGTCGCCGGCTCGCCGCCTCGCTTGTGACCCCTCTCATCTCTCGCCGTTGTAGTGGTATCGATGGTGACTGGTGAGTACGCAATGACACACCACATGACGGTCTCCAGTCGGGGAGGTGGGGAGCTAGCTGAGACGAGGTGGCACGAGAACGGGCTTGATAGTGTTAATCTCGACGTATCGGCAATTCCAGTTATTGTTTATTTTTTTTTGTTAGTTAAATATCTGCATATCAACTGCATGATCGAGCCAGAACCGAGTTGCGTTCTGCTGCAGTCTGGTCTATTCTCTAGCTTATAGTTAGTTATATTTAGACCCGACACTATTAAGCTCGTGGGATTTCTATTGTTTCAGTTAAGCCATGGATAAAAGCAAAGACAGAAAAGAGTAAACACCTTAGAAAACTGACAGCCCTCCGAAACCGCATCGTCGACAACATCATGTTCTACGCGGGGCGGCTCCTCCCAAGCCTCAAGCGCAATACCAAACTCGTCTAAAACCCGCAGCTTCAACTTTCGAGGGTGTGAACCGTAGTGACAAGCTTGTGAAATTTGCCGAGCAAGAAGGCAGCATGAGCGTGGTCACAGTTCTCGGGTAGGCTGACGTGACTGATTTAGGTAAAATATTTTAATGACAAAAAATGTGTTAACATTTGGAACCAATTATATTTAATGCAAAAGTACATCATAATTGTGGTCCTCGAAAAACATCGATATACATATATGTTTCTCTTTCCGTAGCAACACACTGGGCATTTTTGCTAGTGATCCTATAAATCATACAAGCTTTATAGGAAAATTTTCTATAGAATCCAATTCTCCAAAATTTATGTACTATTCTTTGAATCAATTGAGCCCTAAGTGACCAACTGAATAAACCGAAACAGTCCGGAGACCCAACTAGCCCAACCGAGCTGGACCCACGTGATTGTCAACTATTCATGTTGTCTGTCTATGTTTGGAACTTTTTTTTTTTGCACACGCTATGCTTAGCGAAGCTGATGGGTTTGGCTGGCTAATGCATGTCAGCACCTATGGGTTTACTTACCATATTATCTGTATCGTACATTTGTTTTATGTAGTACTCACTCCCATCCATAAAAAGTATGGTCCACTTAGTATAAAGTTTTTACTAACTTAGTATAAAATGAGCGACACTTTTTATAGATCGGAGGGAGTATAAAATACGAGTATATTTTTTAAAAGGCTGGAATGCGGAAATCACAAATGGAGGCCGAGCTACGGGAGCCCTTTATTTTAAATAATTCAAAAATCATATATTCTAAAGTTTCAAAAATATCTGAAAAAATCCAGGATGTAGACAATGATGCATTATACCAACATGTAAAATGTCAACTCAAAATAATTCATATTTTGGGCTACACAAAAATGATAAAAGCTGACAGATTTGGTAGAGTTGAAATTTTGGGCAGCTCAAAATATAAGACATTTCTAGTAGAGAATTTACACGGTTGTAGAATATAATATTGTCAACATCAATGATTTTTTTATTTTTTAATACTTCAAAAATATGATTTTTCAATTTTCCAAAATAAAGGGCTCCTTGGAGCTTGCGCTCCATTTGCCATGAAATGTTTTCAATCAATGTCGAAAACAATCTGCTAATTTTTTTTGTAGTGTAGAACCCGACTGTCTAAATCGACTAGACTATTAGGTTCGTGGCAAGACAAGTCTCTAGCCATGCATCTCCCCTTGTTCAACAAAATTAGTAAAACAAACTCAAAAGTTCAAAACCTGCAAAAATACGCAAACTTCCAAATCAAAACATCCAAAACTTCAAAATATGACACTGTCTAAATAAAAAATAAAAAATGAACCTGATATCATAACAAACTTGTACCAACAGCATACTGCATACATCATACAGTCAGAAATCAGAATATAACACTAACCGAACACGACATTGGACATGTAGTACTACGGCAGTTAAGAGGTGCGACCACAATTCTGACTGACCTTCAGAGGGGAAAATGAGGAGGTGAACAAAGACCCGAAAAAATAAACAGAAGAAAAGGACAGTGAAAGGGATGATTGGTTGCAGCATGGGAGGAGTCGTACACTCGGAACTCTTTTGCAGAGCAGAATGCCGTTACGAGGGCGCGCCGCGAAATCTGAGAATGCATTCCGCATGCCTCTTTACACCACCGAGAATCCAGGTGAAGCAAGGAGTGCATGATACGTCTCTCCCACCCTTTAAAACATCCTGCATCTTCTTCTCCAGTCCTCTCGATCCGACATGCATGGTGTCAACATGCGAGAGAACCGTAGAGGTTAGCAGCATACCGGTAATACCACCGTACGGTCCAGACGGAAGAAGAGCTCTGGTAAGAAGGGACGTACATACTAAACTCAGACTGCCACACTTTGCAGTATCTGCTTCCTAATCCTGAGAGGATATGGCATAACCTGCCTGGACTTCAAGATTGTTCTTGTTGCAGCCCTCTGGCCGTTGCTAGACCTGCAAAATAAGAAACTTATGTTACAGTTGTAAACAAAATGAATATTATTTACTCATTTCCACATTATAATATCTACTTCTGTATATCATTCTTAAAAATATTCCAGGCACCACAGCTCTTCTCTTGTTAGCTTCAGCTTTTTTTTACACTCCTGTCTTCTTCGGTTCTTATTTCCCGTGGAAGATGCGCCCCATGGATTAAATAGCCTCAAATAACACCAGAACTCTATCTTGTCACTAGAGGCACATATCGTTTGATTTACACCAAGGTTGATTCAAATTGAAACAGTGAGCTTTAGGTGCAATTCCATAAAGCCGACAGGAAGTAAGCACACCTACATGGGTTTTCTAGCACCTTTCCTTCCCTAGCCCTATGTCGGCTACAGCATTTTCATCCAATAACTAACCAGAAGGCGGCACCAATTGCCAAATATGTTCTTGTCTCCTTGAGTACGTACATTTTGTGAGTGATCCTAAATATTAGCACTTGGTCTCTTCAGACTGGCAGAGCCTCTTCATGGGAGGTGACATCAGGCACATCTAGTTGCGGAGCTCACCAGTGGAACATTTCAACATTACTATATCCAGGTTCAAAGATAACCACAAGAACTGTCACCATGTACAAAGTCTAAAAATATATATAGTTTCAAGAATCGCGAGGTTTGTAAATAAAGTAAGCTTGAAGTCTCAGTCTATGCGCCACTAAATTAAACACAAGTTACTGCTAGTTGCTTTACACGGTTCAATAATCTGTTGGTTGAGAAGTTTAGATCAAACTAATATGCTCAGAATACCCGATGAATGGCAATTGGCATGTTTGCACTTGAACGTTCTTCAACTTCCAAGCTTCCTTGTGGTTACATAAATAGAATGGCAACAGTTTACACCCCTATGCACATCCCTCAGTTTTACATTTTTCTTTAAGTAGCAGGTGCTACAAAAGGGTTTAATGCTGCATATATTCTGATGATTTTTGTTTAATGTAACTAGTGACCCGGTACTTGATCCATCAAGTATCTATCTATATAGATTTCATTCACTGGTACTCAAGGATCGGTGCGATTATGGAGAAAATGTTTAAATTTCTCAAATTTGAGCGAACCAAGAACGTCGCAGTGATATATATAAGAAAAACATGCAAGCTCAAATGACTAAGGCTGATACAAAGATTCCATAATCCTAGATCATGTGCTCTTTGGATACCTGCAATCTTGTAGGTAGTTGTAGCTCTAGTTTCTTAGAGCATATCTACACCAGTACTTTCATAAAATATGGTAAGGAGGCAGAAGGCATGACATACATTTCTCAACTTCCTATGGGTGAATAAAATCAGTGATGCCAAAGGGTGTGAGCTTTCCGTCTTTCTCGTTTGTATCTCCTAATAATAGCAGATACAATACTAATCATATGATAGTCCTTCACATTGACCTTTAGTATGGGTGAATTCTGTTATTTTCAGGCCCATCAAATTTGTGTGACAACTAGATTATAGTTTCATGAGTTACCACTACTCCATTATAATATTCTTGGCGTAGTACAGAAACTAGGTTTCATGAGACCTTGGGTAGCAACTTCATGAACAAAGTCTCATTCATTCAATCATCAGCTGTGCCAAAACAATAGGTATGCTCTCTAGTGCTTATTACTACCATTCGCCAAATGTAACTCTGCTTAACAGTTTTCTGCTTCTTTAACTCTTAACTGGTAAGAATAAGAATCAAAACATTCAGCCACCATGGATTTCTTGTGCTTCATTTTACTGATCATCTTGCACTTAATTAGATGTATTTATCATTACAAACTATTTTGGGCTACTCAATATTTTGCTAATTGGTTAATGAGCTTGCGGTAGTTGAAGCACATTGTATCAAACATCAATATGAATAGGATTTGGGGAAAGAAAAGATGGTAAGGAGTTTGTTAGGTCTGGAAGAAACAAAGTTGCTTCATGTCTTATTAATCATGCTATGCAACTTCTCTACACGGAAGAACAGGCAACCATATTGCATAGCTTAAAACTCCACGGCTCCACCTCTTTTGCAACAACCAAACAACCAAGCCAACTGCAATTTCCATATCGAATTGAATTCTGTCTGCTGCTGCATTCCTGTCGAGTCATCTTTTCCCCTTAGTATGTGCACTGCAAGTCTTCAAGTAATTACCATTTCTATTTTAGCTCAAGATTTGTTCACACCTAAGATGCTATTTGCCATTCGATTTCCTCTTGCATTTGATTCTCTGTCAAATTCAGTTCTTCAAATCATTTCTGTCTATGCTCATCAGGTTTTCATATTGTGTTGGTTTTAGATTTGGATTGAAGGTGTCAGGCGCTGTTTCGTCAAAATGATTATTGGGGGTGACTATTTTGAAGGTTCAAATGGTCATAATCTCATGGCAGAATCTTTGATCCATGATTCTTCTAGAGCTCCTAGGTGCAACGGCAACACAAATATTGAGATACAGAAATACAAAGCGCCCTCGTTTGAAGTCCTTTCTGATTCAACCAATCTTTCCTCTGAAGCTGCAAGAGTAATCAACCACCTTCAGCATCAACTAGGAATCGATTTGGAGCAAGATATGCCCCCAGTGGAAACTGCAACCTGGGATACTTCTATCTGCACTATGCAAGACCACATCATCAACCATCAGATTTGCGAAGAACCACAAGACATATTGGTGGAACAGCAGATTCAACAGTATGATGCTGCACTTTACCCAAGCAGCACTTACACACCAGCACCGGATCTCTTAAATCTTCTCCATTGCACTGTGGCTCCAGCATTCCCTGCAACAACATCTGTCTATGCTGATACAGCACTGAATGGTACCACCTATTTGGATCTTAATGGTGAGTTTACAGGAGTGGCAGCAATTCCTGACAGCGGCTTAATGTTCCCTACTGATTCAGCCTTGCAGTTAGGGTATCATGCTACCCAGTCTCATACACTAAAGGATATCTCCCACTCACTGCCGCAAACTTATGGACTGTTCCCCAATGAAGATGAAAGAGATGCCATGATTGGGGTTGGAAGTGTAGGAGGAGATCTTTTTCAGGACATAGATGACAGGCAATTCGATACTGTACTAGAAAGCAGAAGAGGAAAGGGTGAGTTCATGAAGGGCAAAGGAAAAGCTAACTTTGCAACTGAGAGAGAGAGGAGGGAACAGCTAAATGTGAAGTACAAGACGTTAAGAACGCTCTTCCCCAATCCTACCAAGGTTTGTCTTGTTCATCATTTTCCAAATGTAGGTGATTTGATGATTCTCAGATGCACAGAATACTCAACTACTAGAAGCTAATCAGCTATCAAGCTAACCACTCAGATTTTCAGTGATGCTAGATGTGCAGAATACTTAATAGAAGCTAATTGCTCAAATTTTCAGATAAAGTTTCCTGTTTTCATTGATTTTGTAAAGATAACTGAAATTCTAAATAACTTCATCAATTTCAGAAGCTCAAATGTGCAAAAGCAAAATACAATGCAATCTAATAAACCCATGTTTTATAAAAATATTAACACAAACCCATTCGCAGAGCTGTTATCTGTCTAAAGTAGGTTCCAAAAAATATGAGTTAAGTGATATGCTTCTGCCGTACTTTTCTGTCAAATACTTCTTCAAGCTCTGTTGCTAAATTATATTTACTCTGATACTAATATCCTATTAAACATGATTTCCATGAATGAAATAGTTCCTCTTTGTGCTGCTTTCTGCAGATACTTAATAATGCCATACTTATTTATCTTCATCGAGCGAGTCAGTACCTTCTAGTTAATTATGAGAGAGCAAAAATAATCAATGTTACCTATGTATTTTAATTTTTTTAGTAACCGTATGTACTTCAAGTTTTCGTACTACAATGTTATCATCCTTATTGCTAATTCTCCAACAAAAGTATCCACTTCTCTAGTGATCTAATCTTAACCAATTAGAAAACACTTTCTTATTTACTCAAAGGAAAAGTAAACAACGTGACAGGTCCACAAAAATCTCCCTTGTACATTTTGGGGCTGCTCAGATATGCTTGATATGACATTAATGTTTTACAGACCTGTTCTCTAGAATGACAGGGCTTCAATAGTAGGGGATGCCATTGCATACATAGATGAGCTGAATCGCACACTGAAGGAACTGAAGATCCTAGTGGAACAGAAGTGGCATGGCACTAATAGGAGAAAGTTAATAAAGTTGGATGAAGAGGCAGCTGCTGATGGCGAAAGCTCATCGATGAGACCAATGAAGGAGGAGCAAGACAATCAGCTCAATGGGGCCATAAGGAGCTCCTGGGTTCAGAGGAGGTCGACGGAATGCCATGTTGATGTCCGTGTAGTGGAAAATGAAATAAACATCAAGCTCACTGAAAAGAAGAAGGCCAACTCCCTGCTTCATGCTGCAAAGGTTCTCGACGAGTTCCACCTTGATCTCATCCATGTGGTTGGAGGGACTATTGGGGATCACCACATATTCATGTTTAATACTAAGGTATTGGTAATCTTTATTTGAAGTAACATCAGGAACTTCTTTCCCTACATTACCGATTATCAATTGATAGTAATGTTCCATTGTCCACGATAATGCAGGTATCTGAAGGCTCCTCAATTTATGCTTGCGCAGTGGCTAAGAGGCTCCTTCAAGCAGTAGATGCACAACACCAGGCCCTTAACATATTCAACTAGGCTTTAGCGACCACAGTGACTACTTGAAGAAGTTCCTAGTCTACCATTCTCAGGGAGTAGCAACTTTCTGTTTGTTCTCTCAGTCAGCAAAAATATTGGATCAGGCTTGGAGAGAACACTTTATCTTTAGCATTAGCTAGCCCGCAAAACTTACGAATCAGGCCATGCCTGAACTTTTTACTGCTATCACTTATCTAGCCTTGCTAGAATGCTTTGATACATTTGTCTCGCTATTTGCTTGTGTTGTCTCCTCTGCTCATTTCATTCAGAATTGGCACCAAAATCTAGTAGATGAACATGTGATTTACCCATGTGTGGATAGCTTATCGTGTTGGGATTCACAGAAAATAGCTTAGTGCGTTCACTGGTATCACATATCAGAGGGCTCTACATGCATACCAAAAATTCACAGAAATCCAAAAGTCCGTGCAAACATTTTACATGTCGGGTCAAATCGTTAGGAAATCCACACAGACATTGCACTGCACGTGATAATCCGTGTGCGCAAGCCACCCAACAGTTGTCCTACCTGAATCACATTTTCGCAAGAAATCCATGGCCTTCGCTACAAGACTATCGATCTACCGTCGTGCAATGATCAGAATCGAATATTACGGTTTGCTCTACAATGCAAATCTGTAACAACCCAACTCTGCAAGGGAAGGCGAAACAGCAAGTGCTTAGCATCTCTTTCTCTTACCTCGTTCCATATCAACGGAGACCGTTCTGCTCGAGTCGTGCAATACCCCGAACATCTCGCGGGCACGGCACAACCATCCTGCGGCAGCGAGCTCGAGTCACAGCCTGCAAGCAAATCGCAGCCACGCAGAATCAACACGGACGCGATGCGACGCCATCAGTGGTATTCTGCACCGGATCAGAATCAAATAACCGGACTAAGCATTTCCAAATTAGAACCTGCCGGTGAGATCTGCAGGAGTCGCGGATGCCCCCGTTGCTTGCTTGCTTCGATAGCTCCCACGCATCGAGAATGCTCGCGTGGAGACTCGGATAGCCACAACCCTGGAACTGCATGAGCTCGCGAGGAAAGATTTGGGAGGAAAGGGGAAAGCAAAAGAAAAAGAAAAGAAAAAAAAAGGACGAGCGGAAACAGTGCGGCACACTCGGACTCCGACTCTAGCCCGCATGTTCAAACGTTAGACGAACTTCGATCTTTTTATTTCAGAACGGTGGGCAAGCGACGAAGTTGATGATTCATCACTATAACTGCGCGTTGAGATGAAATTACCTCACGATTCTTATTTGAAATGGCTGGATTTTGATGACTTTCAAAATGGAACCAAACAAAATTCAACACCGAATTGTTTGGAGGCGGAGCAACTCTATAATTTTTTTACCTGTAGTTAAAATTGTGACTTGGCTACCAAAACTTTACAAAAACAAATGCCATTCTTCCAGACGGGCCGGAAGGAGAAACTTTCCACGATTTGCACAATCTGTGTTGCACGATTTGCCCAATGTCCTACTTGGTCAAAGTCTTGGGTACATTTACATTTTAGCTCTCAAGACTATCATAATAAACCCATAGTCCATCCGGGGAGGATAGCTATCCCAGCCCCCCGCCCAACATACCTAACTCTAACATTCTCCGTCGCCTCCCCTCTCCTATCGCATCTTCCCCCGGCCCGGCCCCGCCCACAAAAATCTCCACCGGATCGACCTCAATAGCCGGATCTGGCCGGCCACACGAGCAAGAGGAGTCGGTCAGCCGGATCCGACACCATCCCATCGTGGAGGTTGGCACCCTACCGTGGTGTCCAGTAGCACGGAAGACCACGTGCGACTAGTCGCCATCGTCACCCTTTGCCACAGATCGGTATAAGCAGCACATGGAGGAGCCCCACCCGGTTGGTTCTTGACGGCAAAGTCACCTCCACTGGTCAATTCTGAGCGAGAACTTTTCTTGACAATTATCTTTAATTCTCTATTGAATCTAGTAAGTGAAAGTGCATGGTTGCCCCCATGTATGGTTTTGGTAATTAATGACAATCTCTATGGACTAATGTTTGTATTGAGCTATATTTGTAGGTGTGTCCATTGCGTTGCTTGATCTCCATTTGTTAGAGTTAAGACTAAGGGAAGAAAAGTATGTGTTGATCAAGGCTTAGTGCGTGTTGATCAACACTCAAGTCCAAGTGAAGATATGCCGAAGAGGTGCTTCTCCCATCTTGGTGTATGGGGGAGCGTCATGTGGCTTAAGCGCAAGGTGGTGCATCTTGAGGAGATGAAGATCGTCTTCATCGACCTCAAGTGGCTTAAGCGCAAGGCAAAGGTATGATCTTGATAGGGTTTCTATTTTACCGGTCTCATGATGTTTAGTGAGAGACCGGGTTATAGGATAGTTTACCGTACTATCAAGAGGGGCTCTCGACCGAATATCGTGATCGTATCGTCGTAGAGAGCACAAACCTTTGCATCCACGCAACCATCTTTATTGGTTCTTATTTGTCTTTTATCGTGGTGTGGTCTTGGTGCTTGTCGTGCTTGTTATGACAAAGCCAAGGTCACCGAAAACGATTTTCACATGCGTCTTCTATTGCGTTTTCGGTATTGGAGATTTTGCCGGTTCATCCGTGCGGAAGATTTATCTTTTCCATTTCTTTGCAAAATCTCCATTGCTTGTTTGCCATTTTCAAAGGTTGCATTTGTCGTCCTCTTTCCAACAAATTTGGTTTCATGCCTTTTGGACTTTATTTGCAAAAGATATTTTATTTTCGGTTTGCGAAATAAAGGTTGATCTGTTCCCCTTTGGTTTTTACAATATATTGTTGGACTATGATGTTTCTCCGCATAATCTTGTGAAGGGTCGCAGCATAGAAAACAAAAAAAATTCCTACGCGAAGAAGGCGGAATAAACCCAACACGAGATCTGATCTACGAGAGGTTGGTAGCAAGAAGGAGATAGAATCTCACCCTCGAAGAAAACCGTGAGCGTTTTGTCGAGGCAGGGGTTGGCTAGTCGATCCCCGCAACTAGACTCGTCTAGTCGCGAGGAGATGTATTATCCAAGCGCCGCACAAGCAACGCCTCCGAGAGATCCACACGTACAGCTCGATGAAGACTCCACGTTCTTGATCCCGCAAGAGGTGGTGCAGAGGCTCGCGAGATCAGCAGCACGACGACGGTGGCGTGGTGTGTATGGTGGAGATCCGACAGGGCTTCGCCAAGCGGTGTCGGAGAGAGAGAGAGGAGGAGGTGGCGACTAGGGTGGAGGGGGGTCGGCGGCTAGGGCACCTTGGGGTGGAGCCAAAGGGTGCCGCACCCCTCCCATTGTCCCTCCTTATATAGGTGGCAGGGGGGTGCGCCCCAACCCCATCTAGGGCCGGCGGCTAGGGGGGTAGCTTGCCCCCCAAGCAAGCCCCTTAGGGTTAGGGTTTTGGCCGGCTAGCCCCCTTCCCCTCTTGGGCTGCCCGCATGGGCCCCTTAGGGCATGGTGCGGCTGGCCCATTAGGCCAGTCCACCACCCCTTAATTCCATGTGGGCCCCATACTCCTATGGGCCCCACTTCTAGACCCATCTAGAACCTTCTAGAACTTTTCGGTACTTTACCGATAAATTCCCGAACCTTTTCGAACCTTCGGAAACCACTTTCCTTATATGAATCTTATTCTCCGGACCACTCCGGAACTCCTCGTGACGTCCGGGACTCCGAATCAATATTCTTTCTCACTATCATTTATCTCGAACCCTAACTACATCGAACGTTAAGTGTGTGACTCTGCAGGTTCGTGAATACACTACAAGAAATATGCTATCTTATGACCTTTTATAGTGACCCTCGAAATATTAGTCATAGATCTATGACCATTTCGAAGCATTTGGTCATGCGTTGTTTTGGAGGGTCTAGATCTGAAAATATAACGACCAAATCTGTCAGAAAGGTCATAATCTCCTTCCATGGATTGGTCATAATGCAAATAACCCTAATTTAATATATTTTTTCCAGCCGATTACGACCAATTTAAATGGTCATTCGCATTAGTTGACAGCCAACTCAGCAGTCTCGCCTACGTGTCACTTCTTAGGTGTCATTTTCGCTTACGTGTCACTCTGACTGAACATCCAACTCAGCAGTCCCGCCTAGGTGTTATGTCATTTTCGCTTAGGTGTCACTCTTTGGTAGGACCCAATGTCAGCTGACTCACCTGACCGGTGGGACCCACCCAACCTAGCCCTTGTACCCCATCCTATACATGTGGGTCCAGCACCCAGTCTACCTTACATGTGGGACCCGCACCCACACCCTACCTGACATGTGGGTCCCACGCCCTGACATGTGGGTCCCGCACCCACCCTACATGACATGTGGGTCCCGCACCCACCTTCATGACATGTGGGTCCTACCCCACCATTGACATGTGGGTCCTACACCCAGACTACCTGACATGTGGGACCCTCCCCCCACCACTGACATGTGGGACCCGCACCCACCCTACATGATATGTGGGTCCCACCCCCTGACACGTGGATACCACACCCTAACACGTAGGTCCCGCACCCCCTGACATGTGGGTGCCGACCCCGCCCCCACACCACTGACATGTGCGTGTCGCCCCGCCTAAACCCAGTCAAATATTTCGCAAAAATATTGCTCTACCGGGGACTCGAACTCCCGACCTCAAAGCAAACCATTTCCACTCCCTACCGCTGGGCTGTCACGGTGCTGATGTTTGGTTTGCGAAGCATATGTATATAGAGTAGCAATTCCGACTGGGTTCGGAAACGGGCCTTGGCCGCTGCGGTAAGGTAATGGGCTGGCTCGGGTGTTTCTTTTTTTGTTCCTTTTTATTATTCTTTTATGTTTTCTTTTATTACTTTTGATTTTGAACTCCAATTTAAACCAAATAAATTTTGCATTGTTTGCAAAGATGCACTCTGTAATTATAGAATATTATGGACTGTTTCTTTTCAAAATAAAATAACAAAATACCACTAACCTTATATATTGTTTTACATAGTGTTTTGAAGAATTTGAAATATTTTTTTGGATTATTCTTTTAAATTCAGTATATTTCTAAGAAAACTTTTTCAATATATTTCCCATGTTCCGAGTTAATTATTTTGATCGTTAAATAGATCACATATAATGACACAACACAAAGGTTCCCATTTGTTTGATTGTTTTTGAATTTCTTATGCCGGTTTCAATATACGGTCAACTCGGGGGACATGACCGTTCTTAGCTAGGGGTTAAATCTTGCGAAACTTTTGTTGTATCTCTGATGAAATAGGTACTTGTGTAGCTAAATATGATTTTTGAAAAAAATCATGAGAAAACTACGAGGCACATGTAGTTCAAATTTGACCCCGTTCCACCTGAATCGGCATGAATTTGTCTTTTTTACGAGAGCTAGATGGAAACTGTTTGACACACGACCATTTTGTTATTTGTAAATACATGTGGTCTAGTATTTTCAAATAATGTAGCGCTCCTATTTTACGACATATTTTTGGTAGTTGCTTCACAAAATAACCCATTTTTCGCATTCGGAAATAGAAATTTGATTTTTCATGAACGGAAAATGAAAAGTTTCTTCGGCAACATTGTTCACGGTTCCAAGATACACGTTTGTGCCCAATACGGGCATATTTAAGCAAACTATACCATGAATGTGGACATAACATTCGTCATTTGGCCCTAAAACCATGAATCTTCATAGATGATACCTCATTTCTGAGAACACTTTCTTAAGAAAATTTCCTTATTCCAAGTTTATGATTTTTGATGGATACTAGGACACATATAATGACACCACGCGAAGGTTTTCCATTTATTTGATTTTTTTTTGAATTTCGTATGCCGGTTTCAATATACGCTCAACTCGGGGGACATAACCGTTCGTAGCTAGGGGTTAAATCTTGCGAAACTTTTGTTGTATCTCTGATGAAATAGGTGCTTGTGTAGCTAAATATGATTTTTTTTTAAATCATGAGAAAACTACGAGGCACATGTAGTTTAAATTTGACCCCGTTCCAGCTGAATCGGCATGAATTTGTCTTTTTTACGAGAGCTAGATGAAAACTGTTTACACACGACCATTTTGTTATTTGTAAATACATGTGGTCTAGTATTTTCAAATAATGTAGCGCTCTATTACAAATATTTTTGGTAGTTGCTTCACAAAATAACCTATTTTTTCGCATTCGGAAATAGAAAATTGATTTTTTCGTGAACGGAAAATGAAAAGTTTCTTCGGCAACATTGTTCACGGTTCCAAGATACACGTTTGTGCCCAATACGGGCATATTTAAGCAAACTATACCATGAATGTGGACATAACATTCGTCATTTGGCCCTAAAGCCATGAATCTTCATAGATGGTACCTCATTTCTGAGAACACTTTCTTAAGAAAATTTCCTTATTCCAAGTTTATGATTTTTTATGGATACTAGGACACATATAATGACACCACGCTAAGGTTTTCCATTTATTTGATTTTTTTTAATTTCGTATGCCGGTTTCAATATACGCTCAACTCGGGGGACATGACCGAGATTCGTAGCTAGGGGTTAAATCTTGCGAAACTTTTGTTGTATCTCTGATGAAATCAGTACTTGTGTAGCTAAATATGATTTTTGAAAAAAATCATGAGAAAACGACGAGGCACCTGTAGTTCAAATTTGACCCCGTTCCACCTGAATCGGCATGAATTTGTCTTTTTTACGAGAGCTAGATGGAAACTGTTTGACACACGACCATTTGGTTATTTGTAAATACATGTGGTCTAGTATTTTCAAATAATTTAGCGCTCCTATTTTACGACATATTTTTGGTAGTTGCTTCACAAAATAACCCAATTTTCGCATTCGGAAATAGAAAAATGATTTTTTTGTGAAAAGAAAATGAAAAGTTTCTTCGGCAACATTGTTCACGGTTCCAAGATACACGTTTTTTCCCAATACGGGCATATTTAAGCAAACTATACCATGAATGTGGACATAACATTCGTCATTTGGCCCTAAAGCCATGAATCTTCATAGATGATACCTCATTTCTGAGAACACTTTCTTAAGAAAATTTCCTTATTCCAAGTTTATGATTTTTTATGGATACTAGGACACATATAATGACACCATGCGAAGGTTTTCCATTTATTTGATTTTTTTTGAATTTTGTATGTTGGTTTCAATATACGCTCAACTCGGGGGACATGACCGTTCGTAGCTAGGGGTTAAATCTTGCGAAACTTTTGTTGTATCTCTGATGAAATAGGTACTTGTGTAGCTAAATATGATTTTTGCAAAAAATCATGAGAAAACTATGAGGCACATGTAGTTCAAATTTGACCCCGTTCCAGCTGAATCGACATGAATTTGTCTTTTTTACGAGAGATAGCTGGAAACTGTTTGACGCACAGCCATTTGGTTTTTTGTAAATGCATGTGGTCTAGTATTTTCAAATAATTTAGCGCTCCTATTTTACGACATATTTTTGGTAGTTGCTTCACAAAATAACCCAATTTTTGGATTTGGAAATAGAAAAATGGTTTTTTCGTGAAAAGAAAATGAAAAGTTTCTTCGACAACATTGTTCACGGTTCCAAGATACATGTTTGTGCCCAAAACGAGCATATTGAAGCAAGCTATACCATGAATGTGGACATAACATTCGTCATTTGGCCCTAAAACCATGAATCTTCATAGATGATACCTCATTTTTGAGAACACTTTCTTAAAAAAAATTCCTTATTCCAAGTTTATGATTTTTGATGGATACTAGGACACATATAATGACACCACGCGAAGGTTTTCCATTTATTTGATTTTTTTGAATTTCGTATGCCGGTTTCAATATACGCTCAACTCGGGGGACATAACCGTTCGTAGCTAGGGGTTAAATCTTGCGAAACTTTTGTTGTATCTCTGATGAAATAGGTGCTTGTGTAGCTAAATATGATTTTTTTTAAATCATGAGAAAACTACGAGGCACATGTAGTTCAAATTTGACCCCGTTCCACCTGAATCGGCATGAATTTGTCTTTTTTACGAGAGCTAGATGAAAACTGTTTGACACACGACCATTTTGTTATTTGTAAATACATGTGGTCTAGTATTTTCAAATAATGTAGCGCTCCTATTTTACGACATATTTTTGGTAGTTGCTTCACAAAATAACCCATTTTTCGCATTCGGAAATAGAAAATTGATTTTTTCGTGAACGGAAAATGAAAAGTTTCTTCGGCAACATTGTTCACGGTTCCAAGATACATGTTTGTGCCCAATACGGGCATATTTAAGCAAACTATACCATGAATGTGGACATAACATTCGTCATTTGGCCCTAAAGCCATGAATCTTCATAGATGATACCTCATTTCTGAGAACACTTTCTTAAGAAAATTTCCTTATTCCAAGTTTATGATTTTTGATGGATACTAGGACACATATAATGACACCACGCGAAGGTTTTCCATTTATTTGATTTTTTTTGAATTTCGTATGCTGGTTTCAATATACGGTCAAACGGGGTCAAAATACTGTCAAAACTTTTAAACCCAACCATTTGATTATTTGTACATAAAATATGATCTAATATGTTTGAAAGATGGACTTGTGCCAGTTTACGACAAAATTGTGGTAGTTACTTAATAAAAATTCCATTATTTAAACTCAGAAAATAAAAACGAGGTGGAGCCAATCAGATGCCAGAAAGCAGGCACCCACGGATCGTTGATCGGACCATCCACACAACAACCGACACAATGATCCAGACCGTCTAAACCCTATCTGAAACGAGAGAGGAGAGACACGAGAGATCTAGATATTTTGGACGCTGTCACGGACCACCGCCCACCTCCTCTCTCTCCACCTCCCACATCCTCTCCTCGATCCAGATCTCCACCTCGCGCCTCCCACCTCGATCCAGATCTCCACCACCACGACCTCCGCTCACCGTAGGTCCCCTCCACCGCCACAACCTCCTCCCCCACTCCGGCCCTCCTGCTGCACCTCACGTGTCAGATCAACCACACCCGCATCAGCCATTCTTCTCATCCCGTCTCCCATCCATAGGCAGATCCACCGCCATCCCACCCCCTAGCTCCTCGACCGCGAGCAGCGGCAACCATATCCACCTCTCCTTCTTGGGCGAGGTCGTGGTGAGTGCCACTGGCACCGCCACCCCGCAGACCACGCGGCCTCCAGATCCGCTCCTATCAGATCAACTCCTCCCTGACAACGATTGGTCAACGGCGGACCATATCCTAGATGGACAAGATCATGGTGAGCACCACCGCATTCAAGCGCTCCTTCCTCTCCGTCGTCCTTCCTTCCTACTTCCAGTCCTTGATTCCATCGGTGGTTGATTGACCGGTTTCTGCGTGGATGCAGGTCTCAGGTACTCCGGTCGACGCTGCTCCGGTCGGGACACCAGGATGTCTACGTCACCGTCAAGAGGTCCTCGGCGTTGTCTTCGAGCAGTCGCTGGTCACGCCATCGACGACGTTGTCTTCAGTAGTACCGTCTCCACCGCACCTCCCAGGTCGTCTCTCTCTCTCTCTCTCTCTCCGCCTCTGCACGAGAGGGTGGAGCCGGATTCTCCACTGTGCTTTCTGATTTCTGAAGATTTGTCGTGTCTGTGGTTGTAGTATATCGTGAGGGGCGGGAGGAACCTCTTCCGGCTGCTTCCGGAGGCGTTCATGGGCGTCAAGCAGATCGGGGTCATCGGATGGGGCTCTCAGGTTCGCTATGGATGTAATGATGTTGATTTTGTTCAACTTTGGATGCATTAGTATCTGAGTTTGTGTGCCTGTTACCTGATGAATGATTTCTTTGTAATATTTAACCTTTGACATGCTTTTGTTTGTTCGGTTTGATGTCTGCATGACATGAATCTCATTTTAACTAGCTGGATAACAAAAAGCCTAGAACTAGCTAACTTTGTCTTATCATTCTAAAGAACTATTCCCGTACCCAGATCGTGCTTCCAGGTTCAGACATGTTACTATTGTTCAGAACTTAGAACAGATGGATGAAACCATGTGCCTATTGTTCAACAGTAGTAGCAATCTAGTAACTGAATAAGAACTGTTAATGCACATGAACTTCTGCTACATTGAGTATGCTCTCATGGATGGTAGCTTGTTCTAATTTTGCTCACCATATCATATTTCATCTACCATCGCATCTCTGATTTGTTGATTTGTACTCCAGTTTACTCTTTTATTGACTAATGCGATGGTTGGTTAACTTGGTGCTAGTGTGTGTGGTCAACCAACAAGACTTATACGATCATCGGAAGATTGACACATCGCAGCACACCTTTGATTGTGATAAGTATGTCTTCAGTTTTTACTGTCACTTTACAGCTCGGAGCTGCTTCTTGTTTAGCTTAAAGAAAAAAAGCATGCTTCTTGTACTATATATTGTGTTATTCATGTTAGTCAATTCATCTATGTGTTGAATTTTTGTGTATAATTAGAGAGGAAGTATTTCAAGTTGGATGAATCCTAAAGAATGAAACTATACTTGCATCTTGTTGTCTGGACAATAGTCACGCTCTTGCATACATGTTTTGTTGGACTAAATAATGTATACTAATCTGCTCCTTCGGCATGTTCTTCTCATCATGCGTTGTAATTCGATAAGAAAACTGAAAATATTAGAAGTGGGCGATGGGGTGTAAATAATATACACATCGATATAATAGACCTTTATTTTCTGTTGCTGGCATTTTTCTTCTTCTGTACTGCTGATCTTTACTGTTGTTATTTAATTTGTAGTGATAGGAGCAGGATCTCCATTCTGAAGTTTGAAGACACCTGGAGCCATTTTATTAGTGTATCAGTGTAGAGCTTGTACTATGACTGCCATTGTATCAGTGTAGAGCTTGTTATACTATGATTTAATGTAGTGTTATATGATGCAAAACACTGAATCTTGATGTTATTTGAAGTATTAAGCGTGTTTTCTGGTTGTACCAATTTAAATACTGTTTATTCATTTACTGTCAAATTGAAATATGAAGAATAGGACCTTGACAGCTGGGACCCACTCACCTGAATCTGACAATTGGGACCTACCTACTGGAATCTGAAAATTGGGACCCATTTGACTAGTGGGCCCACCTTCTATGAAAAAACTGAAACTGTTGGGCCAAAAAGGCCACAGCCCAAAAATAAAATGAAAGAAATGTTGGGCTTTGCCCATATAGTTGATCAAATTAACAGGAAAAATGTCGAATTGTTGGGCTCGGCCCATGTAGAACACCAAACTGGACTGGGCTGAATCTGATCTATGACCATTTCGTTTGGTCACAATTTTGCCACATCAGCAATGCCACGTTGGATCCGACGTGGTCTGTCCGGATTGCCAGTGACCAAATAATTTGGTCATAAAATCTATGACCTTTTATATGGTCATAGACGTCTATGACCAATTCCCAGAAAAGGTCACGTAGTTTCATTAGTGACGCTCATCTTTTGACCAACTGTTTTTGGTCACAAAAAGGTCACAAATGAAAAAATGTGACCTTTCAGTGACCAATATGGAGGGTCACTAGATAGCATATTTCTTGTAGTGATATGTCATATTAATAGCATGACCGGGATGCACATATTAATTCCTACGTATTCGACGAAGTACTTTACCAGTCAAACCACAATGTACGGGATTCAATTAATCCATATATGATTCCTTTTGTTTCACGATATATTACTCGTCCGAGATTCAATCCACCGATATCTCCATATCTGATTAATCTCGTTCCCGATAAGTTCTCTTTACTCGTTCCCATATAATAGGATCCCTTATGACTAACCACTTAGTCATATGCTTGCAAGCGTTTGGATGCTATACTACCGAGAGGGCCCAGAGATATCTATCCAACTGTTGGACGAACAAATCCCAGTCTTGAAACATGTCACCCAACAACCTATCATCGGAGAACCTGAAAGCCACCTTTATAATCACCCAGTTACGAAGTGACGTTTGATGTCCACAAAGCACTCCTCCGATAAGCGGGAGTAACATAATCTCATGGTCTAAGGAAACTATATTTGACATCTATTTAATTTGAGTCTTGTCCATTATATCATCACCCATGATACAAACTTCGTTTATCAAGTGATTCATAAATCCATGATTCGGAAACATCTAACCATCACTTAATCAAACGAACTAGTCACAAGAGGAAAGACTAGGGACACATTTACCGTTTATATTCCACACATGTATTTGTTTCCGGTTAATACAATTCTAGCATGGAATTAAACATATCATGAACGGGGAAATATGATAAACAATAATCATTATTATTGCCTCTTGGGCATATCTCCAACATCTTGTTGTGCTCATTGTGACGATTCCAACGAGTCCAAGATTATCGAAAACGGAGTTCATTTGCAAAAGTTATGGGGTTCTGTTTTTCTGTGTGGATCTACCCCGGAGATGGTCCGGAGTCTCCGGTCACACCGGAGTCTCCGCCCCAAAGGACCCGGAGTCTCCGGTCTCCTGATTTTCGCTGCCGAATGAGTTTGTGTGGTGCGCCTCTGGACTGGGTCCGGAGGCACCCCGGAGATGGTCCGGAGTCTCCGGCCTCAGGATTTTCTCAGCTCTTTTGCATCTTTGTGGTGCGGCTCTGGTAGGGGTCCGGAGCATCCCCGGAAAGTGTCCGGAATCTCCGGCCTGGCCGGAGTCTCCGGCCCTCTGGACCGGAATCTCCGGTCTGCCCCGATGATCCAGCCAGTCCGGAGCCTGGCCGGAGTCTCCGGCCTGAGATGGCTGTAACGGCTAGTTTTTGGGGAGGCTATAAAAAGCCTCCTTCTTCCCCAAAACCTGGTGGCTTGTCTTGCTCACTTGCTTTCCTCTCTCCTCCATTGTTGCTAACCTTGTGAGCTTGATTCCTCTCAATCCCTCCAATGATTCTTGCCCAAACTTAGGGATTCAAGAGAGGAGATCTAGATCTACCATTCCACCAATCAAATTCTCCTCTAAGTGAGGGGAACCTAGTGGATCTAGATTTTGGGGTTGCTTTGTGTTCATCCCCTTTGTTCTTCCTCCTAAATCCCTCCATAGCATTAGTTGCTTTGGTTGGATTTTAGAGAGAAGGACTTGACCACTTTGTGTGTTCTTGCCTCTTGCATTTGTTGCATCGGGTTGTGCTCTTCACGAAGGTTCGTGGGATCGAAGTTGAGAAGCTTGTTACTCTTGGGTGCATTGTGTTCCCAAGAGCTTGTTCCTCTTGGGTGCATTGTGTACCCTAGACGGTTGGAGGTGCCGCGAAGACTTCGAGTTGTGAAGCTTCGGCACGATTTGGGAGCCCCCAATTGGGTTGTGGGTGTGTGCCCCAAGAAAGTTGTAAAGGCTCCGGATTCCGCCTCGAAGGATTCGGATAGTGGAAGGTGAACCAAACCCTTGGGTGCGGTTCATCGGAGAATAGGGTGAGGCCTTTGTGGCATCTTGAGTAGGCCTCTTATGGCGAGCTCACACCCCTCCAACGAGACGTACTCCCTTAACAAGGAGGAACTCGAGAATACATCCTCGTCTCCGCGTGCCTCGGTTATTTCTATACCCGAGCTTTTACTTATGCAATTTACATTGTGATAGCCTTCGTGCTTGAAGTTCTATATCTAGCTATCACCTTGTTGCTTGCCTTGCTTAGCATAAGTTGTTGGTGCACATAGGTGAGCCTAGTAATTAGGTTGTTGGCTTGTTAATTTAAACACATAGTTTTTATTCCGCAATTATCAAGCCTTTAAATAGAAAAAGTTTTAATCACCTATTCACCCCCCCTCTAGGCGACATCCGGGACATCGTTTGTTCTTTCAGTAAGTACTTGTGATGTATCTCTATTATTAGATCTTGTTGGATCAAATTTCTTGACAGCTTTTTTTAGTTCATTGTAATAATCTTATACATATCTGCCAAAATTGGTATTTATTTTATGTTTCATCAATGTTTCTTGGTCCGGATCTATCAAAATCATTGTATTCCTTATATGGATCTTAATATGGATCTTGTATGGGCTGTGGGTGGTGCGGATTGTTTGAGTTCTAGAAATATAGATCTTATATGATTCACTATAAAAAGCAACGATTCACTTGAAATCATCAAGTTTCAGCAAGGTTTTTTTATCTGATCTAGAAACACTTCAGGATTCTCAAATGAATCATTGGAAAATCATGAAGTTCTAGTAGGTTCTTTATATGATTCACTATTAAAAATTAATGATGAACTAGTGAAAAATTCCTATAAATACATGATAAACTATGTATGGAATATAGGATGAATTGAAATCATTGGTACCTTCTAATTTTTTTCTATGAACTATGCAAGAAAAAAAGGAATAAACTATGATGATTCCATAATGACCTTACTAATTTCATATAAAGAAGTGTGATTTTTTTGTTTCAACCCGCATTCATGATTTGTGTAAAAAAGATTGGTTGAGAAAGAAATAGAAACATGGAAATACCTACAATGTTGAGGGGTGTTGTGCAAAAATATTAAGGACTCAAGATTTAGTCAAGACTGAGTCAAAGGGGAGTTTTGTGAAATCTATAGCATATATCTTCAAGAAACAGAAGACACGAATAGTGTCGGGACGTTAACAGGGGATGCATTTTTGGCAACTGTATACAATGAGATTGGAAGGAGTGATTCGCATGCAGCTATAAAGCTGCATGTGGGTCCCCGACTATACTATGTGACAAAAATGTTGGAGATAAAGAGCATGGTCATTGATGATAAAGTTCGAGGGAGGAACACCATGTTCTTTCGATGTGAGATATGTTGAGGACGGGAATACATGAGTTTTGTGGCTAACAATTCCCAAATGCATTTGTTGCGGGAGATGATCAACTAAATCTAGATGCTCCATTGAGTTCTGTTTCGATAAATCTAATGTGTCGAGGCCTATATTTAGAATTGTTTACATTCAAATGTTGGCCAATTTGGGGCCAATTCCAAAGTATGCAAGTAGACTTTGAATTGGATTTGTCATTCTGAAATCCAAATCCAGTCCATATATACAAATGTGGTGCGAGATCTATTTTAACAACACTTGTCCTTCAACATTACGCTAGAAGTTGAGGCTCCAGCTCAAGTAGGTTAGGGTGAGTGACAGAGTGAACCGTTTACTCTTTGAGTGACATTTTGGGCTCTCCAAGTATATATCCTGTCATGAGCAGTCTAGGTTGCTTCAATTTGATATTGGTTAGCCTGAATCTCGGCTTAATTTTGATCATTTAGCTGAATTTGCATACATCTAATCTTGTGTTCCCACAAACAGGTGATAAAGCACACGATCAACAAATGAACGGTGGCACATGTCTTGCACAAGAGGGTCACTAACATTACTGGAGGACTATCAACCCAAAAGGCTTGATTCGACACGATAATTTTGATCATGTAGGCTTAATGTAAGGGCACTGATAGAGCTTTGAGTTAGCAAGTACATGATTTAGGTTTCCTAGAGAGCAACTAAGCAATTGCAAATTTAAATCATAAATTCACACAATTTCAAGTAAGAAAATATCTACTACATAGAAATGAATACAACTTTAAACTCAAAAAATTATAGGTGACCAAAAAAATCCTTGCAATTTTAGATTGCAAAACTTGAAACTGTGGCGTTTTTTAGCTCGGTATCCATGGAGCCTAATATCCAATAAATTTTGAAAATTGTATTTCAAAGTTTCAAAGCAATCTAACACACACACACACACACACACACACACACACACACACACACACACACACACACACACACACACACACACACACACACACACACACACAAATAAATTCACAAGTGTGTACAATTTCAATATAATATAATTTATCCTCTAGACTACAGAAAACAAAAAGACGTGGATTGATAAAGGTGAACAATACAATATTTTTAAAATTGTCACAAATATTTCATTTTTATGCAGCCTAGAGTATAAAATGCATTTCATAAATTATGTACGACCTATTTTTGAATTGCGAAAACAATGTCTTCCCTGAAGCCTGAGCTCACTTTTGCATTTTGAAAAACTTCATTCCTTTTTCTTGTCCGTTAGTTGTGCACTAAGCTAGCAAGTAGCGAGTTGTGGGTTCAAACCCCTAACAATTTGACAACGAGTTAACGAGAACACGGTGCCTCGAGCTTTCGCAAATCCGGAGTATTAACTTCCTTGACCTAAGCCGAGCTCCCATGCTTCTTGAATAGCAATGATCTGATGGGAGAGGTGTTTTGGCTCCCAGTCATATACACAATCTATTTAAAATATATTTTAAATCTCAAAAAATGTTCGAGTATTGATGATAACATCCTATGTGTTCACAAACTTATTTTACGAAAACCCAACATTTTTATGGCATATGTAAAAGGACAAAATTTGATGCTAAAACAAGGCTTATCACGAGACATTTTCTTTTGTCTTTTTACGCATGCCACAAGAATATTGGTGTTCCGCGAAACGACCTTGTGAACACATAGAATGTAAAAGTATATCCACGAAATTTTATCTCGGAATCTTTCGATATTTTGAAATACGGTGTGCATATGAACCGAGAGCCAAAGTGGATTTCACCGATCTGATCCATTAAATATCAAAGCATCAGGAACTATAAACAAAACTGCTTTGATCTGATCAATTGAATGCTCCTGTTGATGCAATGCAAAAGTATCACCGGTGGTGATGTTCGCGTTTCGTACTATAGATAGGATCTCTGTCCACATCGGACTTTTATATGCATGGTTTAGCCTCTTCTCCGCAAAAAATAAATAAATATGTCTACCATCTCGTAATCATATGTTTTATATGTTGCTCTCTATATGCCGTGGGATAAAGATTAAAGACAAGTCAAGAGATAACTATAACAATAGAATAAGTGCAGTTGTCAACTGAAAAGAAGAATATGAGACGAGGGTAGGTACGAACCGGTACGTACGGGAACCAAGGCATAGCGGAGGAGATAAAAAACGATCTAGGGTTCTTCTCCCTCGTTGGTGACACCGACGGACCGTCCCGCCTCGGCCGGCCCTTGGGGCTTTGCTCTCGCTGACGGGAGGATTGCTGTATTTTTTTTTTGGAGTTTTAGTGTCTTCTTCGAGATGGTGAGGCGGCGGCGACATTCAGAAGTCAGAATAAGATCCTCCTACCGGTCCTATCCACGCTCTGGTGCCTAACGACGGCGGAGGACGCGTGGAGTTATGTATCTGGCGCATCTTCTGGGATCCTTTGGTTTTCGTCTCTTCCGATCTACGGTTCTTATATTTGGCAATGGATGTTGTCCTTTGAAACCTTAGCACGACGACTTTCCGTGTGTCCACTAAACAAGCTCTACAATGATAAGCTTTGTTCGGCTCCGGTGATGGAGGGGTGAGGATGACGGCGCGCCTCCGGCTCGCTTAAGTCCTTTTAGTCATCGCTAGGCGGTTCAAGGACCTATTTGTAATCTTTTTTACTTTTGAAGTTCTTTGTACTGCTACTACTGATGTTTATTAATAGATTGGCGGAACTATTCGCAAAAGAAAACTGGAAAAAGAATATAACTCGTAGTATTAGGTGCCAACAACATATAATTGGAGGTTCCGGTTGAACTGGCTCTCGTATATTCAAAGAGTGTTGCATCTCTTTTCGATCAAGAGCACTTATTGTTCTATGCACCTAGACCTAGTGGACTTGTATTAATATTAACAATTACAAGTGGAAGAAAAAAGAAGAAGAAACCCGTTGCAAGTTGCAACTTACAGAAAGGAATTAGCCGCTGCCAGCTGAAACTACTTGGTAGTGCTACTTAGTTCTAAGTTCTAACAGACCAGGTCAAAAGGGAAAAGGTAAGTCGAACCCACGTATATATTGATCGTAGACTTTCGTGGAAAAGCACAGGAGGCTGGAGGACAACACTCCGTCTGATCCATAGTTTCCAGCGAGCTCTACCGCATTGACCAATGGCTTCAAACGTCGACGACCTCGCCGACCGCTTCGATATCTCCGGGCCGACGCACATCATGTCCAGATCCGGCGTCCGCCGTTCCTCTGCCATGGTGATTGACTGGTATGTTATATGCGATCCATCCATCATCATCCATGCTAATTTTTTTTTTGATAGGATCCATGCTATCCTCGATAAGGTACGTGTTAACTGATCGATATCTCGTGTCACTCACAGGAGCAAGGACGAGGACCGCCGGTGCGTCGCCGCCTGCGTGGTGAAAGGCACCTACATCCTCGAGAACGACAGAACCATGTGCAGGTTGCACGTGGGGGAGCTTGCTCCGGCGTGGTGGGAGAGCTTCAACTTCCACCTCGTGGACGTGCTCAAGGAGGATTGCTTCAGGCTCAAGTGCGACAAGCTAATCTTCGGCGCCATCTACAAGCATGTTCCCCCGGCGGGCGGACGCCGCCACCCTTCCGCCCCGCAGTACATCGTCGCCTTCCGAGGGACCATGCTGCCGCACCCCAAGGCGATCCACGACGTGTTCCTCGACCTCAAGATCCTCGTCAACACCCTCTCGGACTCCAAGCGCTCCCTGCGCGCGCGCGAGGCCGTGGACACGCTCCTCGAGACCATCGACAGCAGCGACGTGTGGCTCGCGGGGCACTCTCTCGGCGCGTCGCTGGCGCTAGAGGTGGGGCGGACCATGATGGCGGAGCGGGGCTTCAGCCTCCCGACTTTCCTCTTCAACCCGCCGCACGTGTCGCCGGCTCCGGCGATCAACTTGATGCTCCCGTCCGAGACGCTGAGGAAGGAGCTACACGACACGAGCGCCCTCCTGAAGGCCGGGCTCGGACTGGTCCTCTGCCCCCACCGGAAGCGCATGGAGGGGCTGTTCGAGCGGCTATCCTCGTGGGCGCCAAACCTGTACGTGCACGACAGGGACGTCATCTGCCGGGGATTCGTCGACTACTTCGAGCAGCGGCAGCGGTTGAAGGAGTGCTGCAAGTCGGCCACCACGCTGTCCTACCGTGACATGCTCTTCTCCGCGCTCGGCAAGGATAAAGAGCGGCCGCACCTCCTGCCATCCGCGACGCTGTGGAAGAGCTCGAGCATGGACGGAGACGCGCGCGGACTCCGGCAGTCGTTGGCCGCACACGACCTCCAGCAGTGGTGGAAACCGGACGGCGAGCTCAGGTTGATTGCCAAACGTTATAGCTTCGATTGAGAGTAGACATAAATAAACTTGTGCTACGGCTGTTCAACGATTGTTCGTCAAATTACAGTGTATACAAACAAATATGCATGTCCATCGAACTTCTTTTCAAATAGTACTTGAGGACTTCCAGGGACGAGATTGGTATACACGATGTACCCACGTTCGGCCCCTCACAATCGATCTAGCTTGAGTCCTTCCTTAAGGGTGTTCCCTGTTGACCTTATATACACGGCCAGTTTAGGGGTTACATCGATGTCGATGTCCTAATTGGAGTCCGCTATGTCTTGTCCTATTTGCCTTCAAGTTAAACCACTGTCTTGTATGATGACTTTATTTTGACTCGGCCTTTCCCGAGTCGGCGCATCATGTCACGTGTAAACCCATGGAGGGTGCGGTCGTAAGTCGGCCATGTTCCACCTAATCTTGCGGGTCGTCTCTCCTTCATGGGCCCAACCGGTTTGGTATTCTCGGACGAAAAATCGCAGATGCAGTGGAGCCTCATCGTCCACGCTAGCAAGGTGCGCCACAATTTTTTTTTCAAATCCCACCCCCTAGTGGATTGCCTTTTTAGTTTTGCAGGAAGTAAAAGAAAATGATAAAAATTTCAATAAATAAAATCCTTTGACATGTAGTTAGGTTTGAGTGTCTAGTAGGTATAGAAATTTTAAAATATGAATTTTGACTTTTTTGCAAAAACCAGGAAAAAAATGTAAAACGGCCATAACTTTTGCATACGACGTCGAAAAAATGCGTTTAATATATAAAAAAACTAGAGAAAAATTCGAGTTCGATTTCACCCGGGTTTACCCGGTCAGCAATTCACAGATTCCTCAAATTCCAAAAGAAAAAAAAATTATTTCAAACAGACGATTTTTTTCTACAAAATAAAAAAATTCAAAAAATAAAAAAAAAGAAAAAATTCAAAAGTCCAAAAAAAAATTATAACAAAGAAGATTGTTCAAATTTTTGGATTTTTGAATTTTTTTGGAAATTTTTAAGTTTTTTAAAAAATTAAGTTTTTGAATTTTTTGGAATTTTTGAATTTTTTAAAGTTTTTTTAAAATTAAGTTTTTGAATTTTTGGGTTTTTTGAATTTTTAAAGGTTTTTAAATTTTTTAATTTTTTGAATTGTTTGGATTTTTTGAATTTTTTTAAGTTTTTATAAAAAAATTAAGTTTTTTGAATTTTTTTGGATCTTTTGAAACTTTTGAATCTCCTTTTGAAAGTTTAGAAGTTTTTGAAAAATCTGAAATTTAAAAACACACATTTATACACATACATAACATATACACATACAAGACTTAAGAGGATTCATATGATATATATATAAATAAGAACTTGAGTAGCACAAGGGTAGGTGAAGTGGGTGGAACTTGGAAGTTAAGCGTGCTAGGGTTGGAACAATTTGAGGATGGGTGACCTAGTGGGAAGGTATCAGTTCAAAATCTAAAATAATTCAAATAATTAGGATTTTTTATATTTGATTTTTCTGAATTTTTTGAAACTTTTTATAATCATCGCACCAAACGCACACTCCCACTCCGATTTTCCCCGTCGAAGCGCAACGTTGAGCGATACTAGTGCCTTGTAAACATTGCTAATTTGCTACACAAGACGACCACCAACCCGCATAACCATTAATGATCTGGTAAATTCCCTGTGGCCGCCACCCAGACATACCAGCAAGACCAACCTCAATGATGGTGTCGACCAGACCGACAAGCTTGCTACCACAGGAGCATGTGATGACTCTATTATGTATATATTTCTCCGAGAGAATTTTGAATGCTTAACTCAAAGTTTTGCTGGTTTTCACCTCTTTGATAACAAATATTTACCGAAAAGAGGGGAACCTTGTATTCTTGTATGATTTGAGGATTAAACACTTTAGGAAGGATCTGGAGACATAATTGAATGATTGAATGGAGAAGGAACAACTTTCCAACTAGAAGATTACCTTATGTAGAGACATAACATTTAATGACTCACGCGGTACAAGCACTGTCGCCTATACTGGCGGTCGTAACAGGTGCCTCCGCCTTTTCCTTATCATCAAAACCAACTTTTGTATTTATAGGAGGACATAACAAAAAGTCGTGAAACAGAGCCAGGAGATAAAGGAGACCGAGAGAAGGAGAACTTCACTTAGATCCATTTAGGTGTCCTCTGTACCAAGATAATCTCATCATGGATAGAGATTCATTCTTATAAGGCTAGGGTTATAAACTATGTTCATTCTTTGGATCAAAGATCTAGATTTGGTTAATTTCCCATCTTTTTGTGCCTTGCCATGGTAATACCAAGATGGACCATATTCATTTGATCTTGGTGTTTAATTGTCATTTCTCTCATGTGCGAGTAAACCCCCTAATTGTGGGAGATGTCATGGATTGGTGAGATGTGTTTGTGCGTAACCCTCATTCAATTATTTGTGAGATTACTTTGATTATCAATTATATGATTTAATATCCATGGTTATCATAATGCATGTTGTCTAATTTAAGGGCGCACACAACATGATCCAGAGACCTACATGGTAAACAATTATTGTTTAGTGAATCTACGACCTACATGTGAGAAATGTTGACATCAATAAGGAACAAATACAATAATATGAGTATGAAAAGCCGTGATGCTTAAAGCGTTGGCCCGGCCAATTACCTTAATTGTGAGCTGAGCATTGATGATTGTAATGAAAGGCATGATAATAGTGTAAAAAAATCCTGACATGAGGAGTTTCATTATTCAATGGTGGCTTGCCTATCGAACATTCAATAAAGGATTTTACATCATATTTACGTTTCATCAAGGCACATTCACTAATACCATGAGCTGAATCTCTCCACACCTAACTTCTCTATTGGAGGAAACACCGTTTACTTTTAACATTTTACTTATATATTATTTACTAACTCTTAATACAATGGTCTTTATGTCTAGTGACGCACCTTGTGCAGGGTGCGAAGCGATGGAAGAGAAGACGGAGAAAATAAATTATAAAAGAAAGCCAAAGCATGATCGAAAGAGGAGGCAAGGAGATAGAATCCCATGGAGGAAAATGAAGCCCACTTATCCCATCAGTGCTCATCCCTCATGGACCAACTCAATCTTCCTCTATGGACCAAGTGCATGGACCAAATAATACTACTATGTCCTTACCTTTCCTTCCATTTAGGAGCATTCTGGTTTTGTCTAGAACTATCATGGTGGCCCTTGCAAATATGAGGCATCCTTTTTACTATTATATCGTAAGCATTTTAAAATGAAGCCTTATTTGGGCTTTGCCTGCTAATGTTAGGAGATAAGGTATCACATAGATATCGGCCCAAGTTCAAACTTAATCGATATTTTCTTGCATTAAACTTGTGTAAATTTCTAGATTGTCTAAGTCATGATATGGTGTCAAGTGTTCATATTCCCTCATCTCATTGTTGTTATATTTTCTTCATGAAAATATGTGGTAGCATGCTCTTGAAATATTTTTAATCATCTTTAATTTTGTGAGCTCATATATCTTTGTTACTACGTTGCCTTTTTTGATAATCAAAATATTAGTTTGCAATGTAGGAATTTGGAGAACCAATATATTAATATTATTTTCGTTTGTATACTCAAAATCATATTTAATATAAATATTTATAGTGGGTTTTGTGCAAAAATTGCCACATGGCGGTGGTCAACCTGCCACGTGTGCAAGTCAAAGCTGATGAGGCCTTGGTAGGACCTGCGATGACATAGTTATCAAACTTTTAGAACCAAGAAATACATTTTCATACAATTAAAACTAAAATGGCATTCCCGAATAGTTTTAGGACTTGGTGTATTTTACTCAATACTTTATGGGGCGAGACATCAAATGCAGAGAAAGAAAAATGAAACAAATGCTATAAGGCAAGCCCATACCATCGAGGCGCCCCGGTTTTGGACTCGGCCGGCCCATATTTTCTGGACTCGAGCCTGCAGTATTCTTGCCCCACTTCCCTTGGACCACCGAAACGAAACCAACACCTTCTACTTCCCTTCGTTTTGTTTTCTCGTTGCTGTCTGGAGAGAGGGTAGAAACAGAGGAAAATCATCAAATCAAAGAGCGGAGAAATATAATTCCTGAGTCGCCGGAACACGGCCACTTGGTCGGCGGAGGTCTCGCCGGCACCGCCAGGAGGTTATCGGAAGGGAACGCGGACCTTCTCCAAGCCGTCGGAACCCTAAATCCGGCGGAGGAGGCAGAGGGGAGTGGCGCAGGGGGGCTCCTAGTGCGGGCCTAGGGTTGCGGTTGGTGGGCGGCATGGGTCGGAGCTCGGGGGGAGAGGGAGGGGCTGGAGGAGATGGGCAAGGGGAGGCGGATGGCGGTGGCATCGAGGATTGCTCGCCGGGGACCATCGTGTGGGTGCGACGACGGAACGGCTCGTGGTGGCCTGGGCGGATACTCGGGCAGGACGACCTTCCGGCGTCGCAGGTAGTGTCGCCCAGGACAGGGACTCCGGTCAAGCTACTCGGCCGCGAGGATGCAAGCATGTGAGTTTTCCTATTATTCTACCGTCTATAGTTTTTTGCCCTAATTTAATGTGGTATATGGTGCTGCTTAGTCCTATTGCTATGTTAACACGCTTACCGATGATTGATTGAAATTGAATGCCCGTGCTGTTTGATTAGTGAGGTTCGCGGCGTATCAAGCGCTAGATCAACAACGTAATGTTTCAATTATGGCAACAAGCTTCTGTTGTGGATGACTTGACTTCCATATGTTGTTCAATAAATCACCCGTCAATTCGGTCGTTACTCGTTGTAGGTTTAGAAATAGCTAAACAAACAGAAAATTCACTATTGACAGGATCACTTCTTAACCTAATAATGGGCTAGTGCTAGGTTGCTGTATGTGACCTGTTGTGCACATCATTGTATCTGTGAGAGTGCGAGTGCTTTATCATTTTGTTCAAGAAACGTTTACAGCTGACATGGTTATGATTGTCATGCTTTAAGTTATGTGAAACATGTATGTCCTTGTGGTGGATAAATGTTGAACCATGCTTTGGGATGTACTCAATTTTTGGCAAGAGCAGTGACAAAATATATGATATGTTGTGACCTATTTGATACCGATTTACTATATAACGTGTGATTTGCTGTAATCATGATACATATAATATTATGCTACTCAATCTGTCATGTCGGTTTGAACCAAGCGATGCAAGTGATGATGCAGTCAGTTGAGTTGCAGACCACTTGCATTGTAGTGTTACTGATAATTGGTTCCTCCCACAGATGATTTTCTTAGCAGTTGTTAGAGTGCTGAGATAGACAGGTTTATGGCCTTTTTTTTTCAGTGTGTAAATTTGTACAGGAAGGGATGATTGGGTTCTGAATTATGATATGTACTTCTCTGTATTATACCAAGCAGAAAAGTTGTATTCCTTACAAAATCATGTTTCTAAATATTAACAGCTATGTGCCCAAAAAACATCGCTAATCTTACTTTTTTATCTTTGGGCTGCCGCCATGGAATGAAATGTAGCTTGTTTAAGAGATGTTTCATAGAAAACCCACGTGTCCGACTAAAGTCTGCGGAATTTATTAATGAACATAGTAAATAAATTATTTTAGCCTTTTATTTTGTATGTTCAGTCTGTTGGATTTGTGGTATATTAAATACTGCGTTCTGATGAAATTCGTGAACTTCTATTTTGAACAAGAGAAAGATAGAAGTAAACTATTGCATGTATCCTTGGTGGAGTTGATTTTTCTTCAATATCTTTCCGCATAAGATTATGATATGGCTCAGCTTGCATTGAGACGATTTTGAGGGGTTGCCTTGGCCTTTCACCACCCACACCAAACAAGCAGCAGAACAAAGTAGAGAAAAAAGGTATTGGTGAATGGATTAGTAGACAGAAATAGAAGAACTAGATAGGCAGTAAAAAGCAAAGAAACAAAAGCGTGCAGACATTCTTTGAACCAAGGTTGCTCAACTAACCTCAGAGCCCAGATCAAAACCCTAAACTTAAGAAGTCGCGGAAGTATGATATTTGGTCACTCCCGGCATGGGCATTATTGGGTTTACTCATAACCTCATGAATATGCACTAACATGGAAATTATAGTGCGTAGCTAAACCCTCTTAACTTCGCTGAAAGCTGGCTGTACCGAAATAAACTGAACACAGATGGATACAATCTCTAAAAATAAACTCTCTTTCCTTTTACATCTCAGCAAGACATCTCTGATTTCTAAATATTACCCCTACTCAAATAAGTACTAAAGATATCCTGGACACTTTCGTTTGGGGCGCCAGTTCCTGCTTGGTGGACCCCATCAGGACATGCAATTCCTCGTAAGAACCTCGTCTTAACCACCCTTGGTTGGTCCGGTGGCTGTGACCATTCCAAAAAGATTAGGCAAAAAAATCTGGTTCCATACAAACAGGCCAGATCTCATATCCCTTCTAAATAGCCGCACGTCATCCCTAATCATTTTGTGCTTAACCTCATGCACATGCACTACTAAGCCTCTTCCCATATGCGTGGACACATGCATGTTTCTTTTCTATGTGACCATGATAGAGTCAAGTTCGGATTCTCTGGCTTTGGCTAATTCTGGGGACATACATAATCAAAGTCATGGGCATGCTCTTTGTCCAGCAGATTGCACTCGCCCACCATCTTGACATATATGCTCACATGGACGCATCATCTCGTCACCTTCCTAATAAAAAAATAAAATGAAAATGACCTTTGCTCGTAGAGTCTGATTTTTAGGGTTTACTTTTTAACATCAACTTGTGATGCACAAATAGCAGGCCGATGCAGCGCATCAACAGCAACTATGGTTGGAGTAAACGTAGTCGTATCGGATTACATTTTCCTACAAGTTTCACTGTCCAGTCTCTTGGTTAGATGATTTTATTTATGTATAGTAGTTTGCCAGTCACTGTTGAAATGCATTGGATTCTTATTAGTCTTTTACTTCGTATTCACTGGTCCAAATCTCAGAGTAGTTCTCCATCTGAGATTAAACACATAAGATGTCGAACTAGATTTTTTAACTTACATGATGACAGCCAAACTGCTTATTGCAAATCATACTCAACATTCCCTTGTAATATTGATTGGGATTTTAATAGTGCTTACATTTTGATTTCTGTTTCCTTTTTCAGAGATTGGTATAACCTTGAGAAATCAAAACGTGTTAAGGAATTTAGGTGTGGGGAGTTTGATGCTTGTATTGAGAAGGCCAAGTCTTGCCAACCTGTAAAGAGAAGAGAAAAATATGCTCGTAGAGAAGATGCTATTCTTCATGCTCTTGAATTGGAGAGAAAGCAGCTTGCATCGAAATACCAGAATCAAGGTTTCAGGGGGAGTGAGTTTGATAAATTTGCATCAGAATACTACTCAAGAAACAATGTTCAGGAACCTCAGTTGCATTTGCAAAGCTCAGCAACTCAACAGCGCATAGATCTCAGCACTACTCGTTACAAAAGCAAAAAGAGTAACAAAGGAAAAGGGAATAACTCTATTCTCCTTGGTAAAACAAAAGACTGTGAGCAGAAGTTTATTCATGCTGGTTCAAAAGGAAACTTGTCAGGATCTCTTGTTTTGGAGGCTTCAGGGAACACTCACAGTTATCACGTTAATGATTTTTCTCCTCTTGAATATAAACAAGGGGGGTCAATTGTAGAGAGCAGTGAGAAAAATGCAGCCCTGAAAAAGAGAAGTTTAGAGGTAGGTTATTTTGAAGAATCTCTTGTCAAAAAACATGATAGATGCAGGCCGCTTGCTCAAGTTGTGCAGAAGCATCGTTCTTTTCAGTGCAATGATGACTCTGGAACTGTCGGAGTTGAAGGAGGAAATGACCCTCTGCCTTCTATCTATCAGAACAAAAGAAGTGGTGTCACATACCCCTCTACTGATTTTAGGGATAGCCATGACTCTCTACTTGCTAAGCAAATAGTATTAGCAGAAGCTCATCATGAGACTGAAAGTTACCCAGAGCAGCAAGATACCCTTTCCCAAGAGCAAGCATTTCTGGGGAAGCATGAATCTGATTCTTCAGCAGGTGAATGCTCAGAAACTGAGACAGAAGATGATGCTGAACTCTTGCAAAGTAAGTGCCTCGGTTGCTACATGCCTTTTCTTTCAATTTATATTTGTAACATAAGATGCAATATAAATAATCATACCCCTGCTTAGGTTGTCAACTATTTGTAGAAATGTTGTATTCTCCTTATAGAGTCAATTATTTGTTGATCATGCAATCATGTAGTTCTGTGTGAGGCTGGGACTGAATCGTTCAATAATTGAGGAAAAATCATTTCTACCATGCTACTTAGTGCTGTGTTCATCTCGTTAGTTTTGTTGGTGTCTTTTCTTTCTTGAAATGTGTCGATTAAAATTGTTGTTTGAGAATGCAAGTATACTTCATCATTTTTTCGTTTTACTATAATAAAATAGAACCCTCACTTTTGTCTGGAACTTATGATAATTGATTCCAGTGACTTCTCTAACATTTGCCTCTGGATATTTTTCCTTACTTGATCACATCCCCTTTGTTGATATTATTGGCAGGGTATGCTAAGAGACAATCCCCTGAACTAGATGCATGTGATCCTAATTCCCTCCAGGCTTCTAAAAAGTTAAGGCATGCAAATGATATCAACGATGATGATGAGGTGACCTTTTCTCCTCATATTCCTCAACTAAATGTCTTGGAAGACGAGGATGGCTCTCATGAGTTAGGTGTCTCCCAGTGGCATATGAAAGGTAAACGCAACCAGCGCAGTGCAGTGAAGAGACCAATCGGTAAGGCGGATGAAAATCTGTCATTAGACAACTCTGATACTTTCATGAAAGGGTCACTGAAAATGGCCAATGAAGTTGACTCTAAAATGGAGCACCATGGTGCATCCAGCCATCAACTGTTCGGTCAAAGTTTCGTCGAGAACCAAGAGCTGGATTGTGATTTTGATGGAACAGATTTGGTTGATAAGGCTGCGAGTTATTCAGAACTTGGCACATATTATGGTAATGACCATCCCTCATCCTCGAAACCTACCAGAGATAATGGACAAAGTTACACATTCAGTGATTCTGAAATTCCCTGCAAGACTTCTCTGCTCAATAAAAAGGGTGATCAGATAACATCTCTTGGTCGGAAGGCATGCTGGGACGGATCTTCACTGCATCAGCAAAATTATGGCTCACATCTTGGTTCGATCGGCCCGTTGTTGTTCGATGTTGAGCTGAAGGTACAGGCGAACTATCAAGGCGAGCGTGTCCCATTGGTTTCTCTAATGAGCAGACTGAATGGAAAAGCTATTGTTGGACACCCAATTGTAGTCGATAAACTTAAAGAAGGTTCAGCAGACAGCCTTGTTTTGGGCAGTGATCTTGTTCTGGAACAGAGCACAGCAGCTGCACCTGCTTGGCCAACAGGCAGAAGGACTGCTATGCCAAGAGTTCCACGTTCTAGTTCATCACGCGCAACCTTGGATGGCGATGGCGGTGGGGGTCTTTGGGAGATGAAAGCTCCCTTTGATAGGTTTCCTGCTCCTATCTCCAGAGATAATGCAAATAAAAACATGTCCAGTGCCGAGAGGCCATTTTCACAGAAATCTCAAAAGAAACCTTCCGGCACAAAGAAAGGAAGCTCGCCAAGCCAGAAAATTAGAGCCCTTTCATCCATTTCCATTGGAAAAAAACATCGCAGAGAAGGTGGCCAAGGGAAGGCGCATAGGCGCAGTGATATTCTGGGTGGTTTGTTAAAATCAGACGGAGCAATTCCGCTGGTCACATGCGTCCCTGCAAAGGTTGTGTTCAGTAGGATAATGGAAGCAGTTGGCAGGCCATCTCTTGCTCACCGTGTTAGAAATGCCAGTCCTGCCACGCGGGATCCACCATAAACCTTGGCTATGCTAGTACAAATGGTTGGCATAGTTTGACCTGGCTCAGGCGTGCAACTATTCTATGTACATTCTCTGGTTACCGAAGTCGCAAACTGTTCATACCTCAGAAACTGCTGATCTCTGACTGTCCGGTGTCTGATGTATAAAGATGGAGAACTGCTAATGTGTTCCATTTTTAGATGGCAATCTGATGGATGTCCCTCTCAGAGTCGAGCCGATCACATCATCACCATGAAGGGGAGCTTTTCTGAAGGGCGACCAGAATGGTGACCAGCATTTGGATTGGCTGTCCACTCTGGAGACTTCAGCCTTTTGTCCTGTGTCTATATAGTTAGTCTTCGTTATTGCATACATAGCATTCCAACAGTTGATAGGTTTCGTGGTGCCTGTGTGTCTAAAATCATTTTGTCCTGTGTATATCCAGACCTTGGCCTGTATGTTTAGAAGCATATGTAGGTTACAGTTAGTCGATGCAGTAAACCGGAACAGCTGCCTCAAATGTTACTGTTTACAATCTAGTGGCTTATACATGTTACAGAATCTTCACTGTTTTGGTTTGGCCGTCCGTCATGTACTGATGGGGAATATCTTGTGTTCGACTGTTCCGGTATATATCATGTGTTTCTTCTTTGCTAAATAAACTGGTATTGTATTTATTTTTTTGGTCCCTCGTGGAACCAAGATTTCTTTTGTTTGGTTTGTGCGTTTTTAATGCAGTCTCGTGTACTGGACTACTGCAATGGCCTCGTGTTTTTTTTCCACGGTTGGGAGTTCTGGCTTTGTTTCTTGCCGCCGCCGTCCCCATCTTGTCGCTGCGATCCAACTGAAAAAAACCGACACACCTCAGCTCGTCTTCTCCGGCGCCGGTCACTTTAGTCACCTCCGTGACGGCCTGAGACGGGCCTCTCAAGCGTACCCGCCCTCTCTCTCTTCCACGGAACCCTCGCCATCACCACTCCACACTCATCGCTTCTCCCACCACCTCCTCCTATGCCGCAATGGCAGGGGGAAGCACGGTAGACACCCCGTCGGGTGCCTCGGCCGCGGGCTGCGGGCACCCTCCCGGCGGCGGAAGCCATATTCCTAGACCCACCCAGGCAGCCGCCCAGCGCCCCGAGCAACGCGCGCCTGGCGCCATGGCGGTGACTTGTGAGGTAGGCTGAAACCCTAGAATTTTCGTCGCTAGACCTCGTATCTGCTACTTGCTTCACTTCCTGCGGTCTCTGCTTGTGTGGATTGCCTGAATCGGTGGCAGGGAGAATCCCACAAAAAAATTAAATGGCAGGGACAATGGATACTAAAATTAGCACTGTCCGGATTCAATCCCCACGTTTATTTTGGTAGAGGAAGCATGCTGATTGATCATTGTTTGGGTTCAAGCAATCAGACATTGATTGAACTTGGTGAGTCCAAACTACTGGGCGAAATGATGATATTACTCCTAGGTCTGTATACTTTCGTCTGAACTTCTTCAGCTGGCCTGTGAGGTGGTGAAATTAATCAATTTATATCCATAGGCAGTGATCTGCACGTTGTGGTGATAATATTTCTGAAACTGCTGTGGTTCGATATGGAAGACTGGTGATGCTATTTAGTTTAGGCACCAACATATACATGTACAGACAATACTCCATTGTTTGCTTGAACTTGGTTTCACAGAAACAAAAGAACAGAAAAAATGGGAAATGAAACAGGGGATAGGGTCGTACTCATTGTTAGTGGGCTAATATCTCTTTGACCATGGAGGAGCTTGCACAAGTCCCCAAGTGCACGTCTCCATCTTAGCTGAGACGGCTTTGTGTGGCTACGAGACTGAAGTCAGTCAAATCACCTTCTACTAGAGGAAATAGAATGCATTGATACGAGAAAACGATGCACAACTATGCTCTACAAAAAGAAAAGAAAAAAACTATGTATCAGAGCAATTGTTTGCTAGTGGTTACTGTCCTTAGTCTCCCCTCTTGGAAAGTTGGATTCTCGAGAGACGTCTTGATAAATAAGTGTTGCAGCGTCTGCCGTTGCCTATTGTTTCTTTCCAAAGGCCGATGGAGAAGAAATTTATTCACTCTTCTCTCCTGCCATTTCTCCTGCACGAGCAATTGTTTGTTAGTGGTCACTGTTCTTAGTCTCCCTCCTTGGATTCTTGAGGGACAGTCTTCATAAATAACGTTGTTGAGTTTGCCCTGGCCTACTATTCCTTTCCAAAGACAGATGGAGAAGGAATTGCTTCCCTTTCCTTTCCTGCCACTGCTCCTCCTCCTCCTCTCATGCTTCTTCTCTCCATCCTTTGTTCATCCCATGGGATCAAGTACCCCGGGCTCCGGGTGCTCCAATTCCAACATCTCTATCCCTTATCCTTTTGGTGTTCCTGGCCAAAACCCCTCCCCAGCTCAAGGGTTCCAGATAGCATGTGGTTCATCTGGTCCGATGCTGCCCATCGGCAACAACGTGTTTGGTATTCTCAACATCTCGTTGCTGGATGGTTCTGTGAGCATCTTGGCTAAAGCTAGTGCCACTTCTTGGCAGTGCGGATGGAACGATTCTAGCTTTAGCCTTGAGGGGACCAACTTCACGTTCTCTGATACGAGAAACAAGTTCACGGCTGTGGGCTGTAATATGGTGGCCATGCTGTTGAATGGTACCAGTGATTACAGCGGCGGCTGCGCTTCTTTTTGCTCCACAAAAAATAGCATCGCCGATGGTTCTTGCTCTGGTGTGGCTTGCTGCCAAGCACCGGTGCCCAAGGGATTAAAGAATCTGTCCTTAGAGTTCACGAGCATACCTGCCAGGCTCAACAAGGACAACAGCAGTACTTCATCATGTGCCGAGGCGTTCATCGTGGAGCAGAACTCCTATGTTTTCGCTACTGCTGACCTGCACATATCAGTTAACAGCTCTCAAAAGGGTACCCTTAAGTCTCAATACCGGCCTGTTGTTCTTGAGTGGTCCATAGATGGTGGAAGCTGCGAGGAGGCAGCAAAGCACTCTGCATCATATGCTTGCAAGGAGAATTCTTACTGCTATAACTCTTCCAACGGAATTGGATACCGCTGCAATTGTACCCGTGGATTTCAGGGGAACCCATACCTGCAAGCGCCCGGTGGATGCCAAGGTAATGAACACGCATCTTCTTATATATCTCTGTTTTCCTGTTACCTCACTTTACTTTATGAACTTAATTGTCGGTAAGAACAATCCATATCTGATTTCTGTTTGGTTTCACGTAATTGTCGGCAAGATATCGATGAGTGCTCCATTGGAAGGCCATGCACGCATAGTTGCATCAACACGGAGGGTGGTTTCAACTGTACGTGCCCATCAGGGATGAACGGTGATGGCCGAAAGGAGGGTAGTGGCTGTAATGGAATTGGCACACTGCAGATTTCAATAGGTAAGTTTCTGAAGCCATATCTCTCAGTTTTGTCATGTGATGGATGTGATCATTATACAAAAGTCATGTTGAGTTAGATTAATGTGTGGCCAAATAAATAATTCTCCGAGTTTTACTGTGCCTTCACAGTTGTGGGACTAGCTCTGCTACTGCTTCTCCTTGTTCTCGGTTTCTGGACCCACTGGCTTGTTAAGAAGAGAAAGCTTGCGAAGAAAAGACAGAGATATTTTATGCAGAATGGTGGCATTTTGTTGAAGCAGCAGATGCTTTCTCGGAGGGCACCGCTGCGGATATTTACCTCAGGCGAGCTTGAGAAAGCAACCAACAAATTCAATGATAACAATATTGTTGGCAGAGGTGGATTTGGGACAGTCTACAAAGGTATATTATCAGATCAAATGGTCGTGGCAGTCAAAAGGTCGCAGCGAGTTGATCAGAGCCAGGTGGAACAATTCGTGAATGAGCTGGTCATTCTTTCACAGGTAACTCACACCAATGTGGTTCAGCTACTAGGCTGCTGTCTTGAGGCAGAAGTTCCCTTATTGGTTTATGAATTTATCACCAACGGGGCCCTTTTTCACCATCTTCACAATACATCGGTCCCAATGTCATGGGAGGATCGCCTAAGGATTGCAGTTGAAACTGCATCAGCGCTTGCATACTTGCACTTAGCTGCAAAACCGCCAATTGTTCACAGAGATGTCAAGTCATCGAACATACTTCTCGACGAGAGGTTCACCGCAAAGGTATCTGATTTTGGCGCCTCAAGGCCAATACCACAAAACCAGACCCACGTGACGACCTTGGTGCAGGGGACACTGGGGTACATGGACCCTGAGTACTTCCAGACAAGCCAGCTGACCGAGAAAAGCGACGTCTACAGCTTCGGGGTGGTGCTGATCGAGCTACTGACAAGGGAGAAGCCAATATCTGATGGTCAGATCGATGAGGTGAGAAGCCTAGCGATGCATTTCAGCACGTTGTTCCACCACAACCGGCTGCTGGAAATCGTAGATTCTCAAGTGGCCGAGGAAGCTGGAACGAGGCATGTTAAAACGGTCGCGCAGCTGGCGTTAAGATGCCTAAGGTTGAAAGGCGAAGAGAGGCCGAGGATGATTGAGGTTGCTGTGGAACTCGAAGCACTGAGAAGGCTGATGAAACAGCACTTGGTCGTCCTGAAGGGTGAAGAAGAAGAGCCTCCGCTTCGGGAGCCGAGGTGCCACGGGGAGACGACGAATCACGACGCGCAATCGGGTCCGAGCCACAATGATGGCGTCGCCAAGGATGAAAGCATGGAGGTCATCCTGCTCCCGTCCGGTGACCTCTCGTGTTAGGTCTGAATTAAGTCCCGTCCGGTCACCTCTCTCGTGTTAGGTCTGAATTAAGTTACCCACTGGCCTAGTTGGATTGTACATGTACTCCGTACGTAGTATTGTACCAACACTTGGGATACAAATTACAGTGTTCATTTCTGTTTTTGCATTCTACCGCTGTCCATTGTGAAGTTCTTAGCTAACATATTTATCTTGTGGAGCTTACGTAGTAAGTGGGATTTATCAACAAAAAAAAAAAAGAGGCTACCATGCATGATATCATCGGTGTACCTGGCTTGCATGACAATGACATTGCAACTGTTTGGTTACCTTGCCCGGCCGGCATCTCAAGTGGTATTATTAGCACGAGGGGTGATTCTGTCATGGAACGAGCCAAGGATGTAGCCATGCATAAACTTCAGCCAAGAACGTTCCCTTAGAATCCATGGACAGCCGTCAAAGGAAAACCCATCCTGTGTTCCTGACAACTATTTGGTCTCTGATAGGAATTATTAGGGGCGTGTTTTTTTTTTCTCCATAGCGTCGGGCTCTCTCGGGTCTGGTTTTGTGGAAACCATGGCTGAGCCATGTTCTGCACATCGTTTGGTCTAAACCGTGGACTCATAAGTTATGCAGTCAAATAGTCAATGTCAATTTTCCATGGACGAATGGTCGACCTGCTGGCACTATCGTGACAGGCGACGACGACGACCGGGAAAAGATTGCACCCGCGGTGACTCCTATCCTATCACGATCGACAGGGTTGGCTAGCTCGTCGCTTTGCACGTTGCCTCGGAGGAGGGATACAACAAGAGCTACGTTTCAGGTCGCTGATTTCTCCTATATCGGTCGTGGCTAAGTACCTGTGGAGAATGAATGTATCTCGGACTCGGAGGTAGTGGACGCCTAGCCTGCCTTTTTTTTTTCTCTTTTCGTTTCTCCCTCGTGGAACCAAAGAATGTGTTCTCGGGTCGGGTCGTGCAGTGCGCTTGGAACGAACCAACATGGGCCATTTCTCTTCCCATCAAGTAAATGATCTGCTTAATAGTCGTGACAACTTGGGCCTTTTTTTCTTCCCAGCCCACTTCGGCCCGGAGCCTCTACTCCCCTCTTCTCGTCGCTTCTCCCATCTCCTCCTCTGTCGCGCAATGTGTGGCACGGCAGCCGCACATCGACATGTGCATCAGCCAGCCGGGTCGCCCTGCCGGCAGCCGCATTGCCGCCTACCCCCACCAGCCGGCCCGCGCGCCATCCCTCCTCAGAACCGGCTTCTCCGAGGCCAGGGGACGACGGACTGGACGCCGGATGGGCCTCGTCGGAGCCTCCCGGAGGCGACGAGGAAGCGGCTAGCCTCGACCAGGATCGTGAAGCGCGGGAGGTCGGCTCTCCACGCCGTCGCAGGCCGCGCGGGGCCCGGGGAGGCAAAATGTAGCCCCGGGTAAGGCTGTGAGGGGATGGACGGCGATGAGGCTGGAGGTTGCGCGGGGAGGCCAGCCATGGTCGGAGCCGCCGTTCCTCTCGCCATGACGGTGAGGTAAGGGTCTAAAACCCATCAGATTTCGATCTCTTTATTTGTGTTATTTCTGAATGGCGGCGGGTACAATTGACGGTAAACTTGTTCAGGCTATGCAGCAGCAGTAGTTGTACTTGGTTTAAGCCCCATTGACATCAAATTAATCATAGGATTCGTTGCCGTCATGTTCATGGTTTTTTTCTTCTTGATAGACGCAATCCCACTTTCCCAGTGCTTCGTTCCCGTTGCGGTCATGTTCATAGGTTTTTTTATTCCTGGTTTGTACTGAACCCTTAGAACAGTTTGGAAACTTGTGGATATGCGATGGAATGCCGAGGCCGAGGTGGGTCGCTTGAATCACAATGTGTTCTATTTCGAAGACCAATCACGGTATTTAGCTTAACATATTGATCGAACTAGGTGGATCCTGCTACTTACTTTGGGAAAAGAAATATATTGCTCCTAGCCTGCATAGTTCCATCTAAGATTCAGGTGGACTCTGCTTTAGGCCCCGCTTGAAATGGTGTAAAAATTGCGTGGCCTTACACCCATTCCATACAGCCCCTGAAGTGATAAAACTATACCCATTAAGCTATGAGCAGTGATCTGTATGGGTGGAAGTAACCAGCATGTGTATATATATACAGTAACTGGGGGTGTGTATAATGTCCAGTTTTAAGCTAGCTAGGCCTCAAGTGCTAATACTAAATCTATCTATATATAAAAGACGAGCGGATTCTCGCGCGGAGAGACGCCCTGCTACTGTTCTTACTACAGTAGGCACTGTAGTTTGTACAGTAGCTACAGTGCCCGCGATCCCGGCCGTCCGCTGAAGATCCGACGGCCAGGGGACGCGTCGAGCACGCTTTTGCAGAAACGCCCCTGTGGAAAAGAGAAATCGAACCCGCAGTCCAAACTTCAGCGTGTGGAGGGACCTTTTTGCGATTACTGAAAAACGCAGGGACTTTTCTGAAAAAACCAGCTCACTTTCCCCTCCCTCCCCTTCCTCTCCCGCGACGCTGGGCGTCGCCGCCGCCGCCGCCGCGTCGCGCCGCCGCCACGCGCCTCCCCGCACGAATCCGAGCGTACGGGGAGCTCCGCCGTCGCCTCCGCTCCCTCCTCGCCGCGGATCAGCGGCCGGGACGCCGCCGTCGCCCGGCAATCGCCGCCGTCGCTTCCGCGGGCCTCCGCCGCGTGTGCGTGCCGCCGCCGCCGTTCCGGCGACCCAGAAGCGGCGGCGCCGCCACCTCCAGGCTCCGCGCGCCCGTGCGCGTCGGCCGCGCGCACGCTCGCGTCCGAGCACGCCGGCGTCGCGCGCTGGCGGCGTCGATGTGGCCGCGGCGGGAGCCGGCCGCTGGTCGCTGATGACGTCAGCATGACGTCCCAGCGGGCCTGGGCTGGCCGCTGGGCTGCAGCGTTTTTTTTTTTTTTTTTTTTTTTTTGTATATTTTCTCCTCTGATTCAAAAGCTTTTGGGAAAAAAAAAATAACAAATACAAATGATTAGGCAAGTTTCTAAAATGAAATGAGCCCAACTTCCACGAATTTGTAAAAGGAAAAAAAAGATTAAAAAACACATAATAGCCACTACAATCCAAAACAAATGTTTTATTAGATAAATATTCTGACAAAATGCAAAATCATTTATTTTAATGATGGCTTGCTTCTAAATTGAATTTAATAAAAACAAATAACTTAAAAAAAAAAGATTCCTTAGATACATTTCCGAATCAAATGAAACTAAATTATAGGGATTTGTAAGGAAAAAAAAAAACACAAAAAAAGGAATAGCCACTAAATTTTGAAAGAAAAAATCACAAAAAAAAAAAGAATAGCCACTAATTTTTGAAAAAAAAAAAAGACCAACAGTTGCGACTTTTCAATTTCATGGTGTATGTTTTGTAGAGATTTTTGCATGGAGAAAAATGATTAGGTAAATTCTAAATGAAATAAGACCAGATTCCGCAACTTCAAAAAGGAAAAAAAAACAAAAATAGTCACTACATTCGAAAACAAATGTTTGACTACATAAATAATTTAACAAAATGCAAATTCATTTACTTTGATTATGGCTTGATTCCGAAATAAATTTAATAAGTACAAATAACTTTAAACACAGAAAAAAAATTGCTCATATACATTTTCAAATAAAAGAAACCAAATTCCACAAATTTGTGAACAAAAGGAGCCACCGCATATAAAAAAGAGTTAAATTCATTTGCTCTAACTATGGCTGTATTCAAAAAAAAAAATGATTAGTTAAATTCCCAAATGAAATGAGACTAAAATAGTCACTACATTCTAAAACAAATGATTGATTAGAAAATTTTTTCGATAAAATCAAAAATCATTTACTCTAATTATGGCTTGCTTCTAAATTGAATTCAATAAATACAAAAAGCTTCAAGGAAAAATGTATGTATAGCTGTATTAAAAAATTTGCTCCTCTATGGTCTACAGAAGAGAAGATGGTTCAGCTACTTGAACACCTGTAAGACGCACACATTGATTTCAGTGGCATCCAAATCTAAGCATTTGAGAAATGAAAAAAAAAAGGTACTAATAGCTTACCACTTTCACCAAATTTTGAAATTCAAACAAAACATAAATCAATATCTCCGAATGTGTCCTTTGTAAAACATACGAGTAATATATCAAAACAATCAGAAAAATACATACAAACCACTTCTGCTAAAGATTTTTTTTCCGGATTATTCAAATTTTGACACCATTTGGAGGTAATAAAATTACATATTTTCTAATTACAATCTATTATTGTCGCTGAAATACAAACACGTTCGAACATTTCAAACTACTAAATATTTGCATACTCTGCAACATATTCGAACATTTCAAATGGATTTTTCCTAATTTCAAATAAATATTGGCGTTGACATACAAACATGTTTGAACATTTCAAACCACTAAATAATTGAATATTCTACAAAACATATTAAAAATGCTCAAAAAAAAAGAAAAAATGCTACCCATTCACAATAAAATAAAATAAATGTTTGAACATTCTAATTTAGCCAACATTTTGGTGAACAAAAAAAAAAAAAAAAATCGCCCAGGGCGTGGCGTGACGCCACGCCAAATTCAACTAGTTACTAATAAGACTTGGAACGATGCAAGCCTTGGCATTAAGTTCAAATCAACATACTGCCTTTGGAACCATGGACAAGCTGGATAATTACAACCTAATCCTGAGGGACAAATTAGGTGCATGTGACTTGGTTTCCCCAGCACTCCTCATTCCCCTGGTTTTGCATATATGTCGATGTCAGCCAGGCGAGAGAGTGACTGAATATGGTACTTGATTGGTATCGAATTCAAGGAAAAAATGTGATACCATATTCAAATGGTGTAAATCTCGGAAGTAGAATTGGATCTGAACCCACAATTGGGATATCAAGATTTTTCCTATGACTGTTGACCTAAAAAATGTAAATAGTGGTTACTCCGAGCTATTTTATACCATTTCTTTATAAAACATTGTATTTGAGATTACATGAAATAATATGAGAAGCGTCATCTTGGTGTGTGAGAAGAAGCTCTCATTTCAGCCTCCATGCTCAATTGTGTACTTCCTTCTGAGCAGTGCAGGCTGGAAATCGAGCTTGCCTCGCGTGGAAGGTGCTCTTGTTTATTATTTTCTTGTACAGGTTCATCTTTTCTCATAGTTTTTTCCTTGGTGAATGACCTTCTTAGCTGATCTAAAACTGATGCCACCTCCTTCATAATGGGTCGTTCTTGTCCATTCATATTTAAACATCTCACAGAGAGCTGCGCAACTGCATAAAGTTGCTCTTCACCTGCTTCTGCCAAAATGTGTGGCTCTATCTCCTTAAGTAGGCGCTCTTCATTAAATAGAATCACCATATGCATGGCTAAGTTGCACGATTCCTCAGGCCTGCCTACAGATATAGGCTTTTGCCTTGTCAATAGCTCAGCAAGAACTACTCCAAAACTATAGACATCACTCTTCTCTGTGAGCAGTCCACTCTGGAAATATTCAGGATCGAGGTATCCTATAGTCCCTTGAATAAGGGTGGTTACATGAGTTTGATCAAATGGAACTGATCTTGATGCACCAAAATCTGATATTTTAGCCACAAATTTCTCGTCCAACAGTATGTTGCTTGATTTGATGTCTCTGTGAATGATTGGCATAGAAGATGTGGAGTGCAGATAGGCAAGTGCTTCTGCTGTTTCTGCAGCTATCCTTAAGGTATCTTCCCATGTTAAGGAGGAAGGTGCACTTCTGTTGTGAATGTGCTGGAAGAGTGTTCCATTGGGTATGAACTCATACACCAACAATGGAACTTGTGTCTCTAGACAACATCCCAAAAGCTTGACAACGTTTGGGTGATTGGTCTGTGATAAGATTGTAATCTCATTAACAAACTGCTCCACCTGGCTCTCATCGAACACCCTAGACTTCTTTACGGCAACCACAGCCTCATCTTGAAGAACACCCTTATACACCGTCCCATATGCTCCTCGGCCAAGGATTCGAGTCTCATTATAATTGTTAGTAGCAGTCTTGAGCTCTTCTGCACTGAATATCTTCGCTGACGAGTCCTTACCTCGAGATGTGATTGCCGAAAATCTCTGCTGCAACAGCAAGCCTCCATTCTTACGGAATAACTCAGCTCTGTTTCTTCTCAACTTTCTTCTCTTCATGCCCCAGTAGTAGCACAGAGATGTGGTAGTTATTGTAACCACAAGTGCAAGACCAACACCTGCAAATATTAGATGAAAACATGTACATCTGGTTTAAGTATTTGTTTTTCATGCAACACATGTGGAGGTAATATTGTAAGCAATGCTGACAGGTGCCGAGTTAATTCTAACTATGCCCATGCAGATGCAACACTGACGTATCTCTTTAACATTAGCAAACATGCGTTTAATCCAGGTAGCCTTCTCGTGTGGTCATAAATCATGAATGCTCTATATGTTTACTTGTGTAGTATTTTATGCCTGGTGTTCACACATCTGTATAGAGACGCAGATTTTCTGAGCTCAGGTTACCCTACCCTACACACTTTATTAGAAAAAATTATGTTTCCAAGTTTTTTCTTAGTAAAAAACAAACATCATGTAGATGTGTGAATACTCTATGCACATATGAATTTGGTGGAAAATATATATTTTGTGTTCTCTGCACTAAAATGAGAAGGGTGAGGTGCTAAAGAACAATTTTGCTTACACCAAACTTTTCCTTTTAGAGCTCTAAATTACAAAAAAAAAATCATGAAATTTTGCAGATGCACAATTGCACATAATTTTCGCACATTTGCTTGTGTAATATTTCTCCCCAGACTTTTTTGCTCTTTTTCTTGGGTCAGGTACGAATTAGCGTACAGCTGTACATATAAACGCTCTATACTACAGCAGTACACCAGCATTGCTGAACTTCTTTATTTGCCAATTGCCTCAATAGAACAAGAAGTAAAAACAAAATCTAGTAATCAAATTTGCTATGCCAGGTGTGTGGAGTAAGTTACCAAATATGGTATTTAAAGGGAAGTGGTTTTCGTTTTGACAGCCACTTCTGCTTTTCCAGCCATCGCCACTCATGCCTGGAGGACAATTGCACACAGCACCCCCTTGCCCATCACTGCAATAATTCGGGTACGTGCAGGGGTTCTTTTCAGGATGATTGCACACATTCGAACCTAACAGATAGCCATAGATTGTCAGTAGCTCTAATTTATCCTCTTGTGGGACTGGTTAGCAAATACCATTTTTATCATACCTTGCGGTTGTGGCATAGGGGAATCTGCATTTGAAGAGAATGGTCATTATTAGATCTTCTGACAGTACTAATGGTAACCTGGAAATATCCATGGCTACATCAGCGCTTGTCGCTTGAGAACATGAAGTACTTCTACCATATGATAGACATATATTGGAGACCAAGATGAAAGTGCGTGCTTAAGATAATGTGAAAGATAGAAGTAAATTGAATATGATGGCTGCATGAAGAGGCTAGATGATAGATGATACTTTGTCTCTTCTCTCTTAGAAATTGCTTTAGGATGCATACAATCAACCTTTAAAAATTTGCTGCTAATATACACGAAAGTATTTGGATGTTCATGTGCAAATGTGAAAAGTACTCCCTCCGTCCCATGATATAAGATGTTATTACAACAGATATAATCCTATATTTGTTGTAGTAACATCTTTAATATGGCGGATGGAGTACATTCAAGCCATATACATTTTGGGTGACTTTTCTAAATACAAAGTTAGGCATTACTATGTTTAACTGTCAAATTTTCCAAGACATCAGGACATTACCAAATGGACTGAGCGGCTCATTGCAGCCTGTCCCTGTCTTGAGGCCGTCACCGATGAAGTTATGGGGACATGAGCAAGTAAAGCCTCCTTCGGTGTTGTTGCAGAGTTGCGGAAAGCTGCAATCATTGTTGATGAAATCCCGGCATTCGTTGATATCTGAACCAGCATTACAACACTTTATTTCCGAAATCAGAGAGGCATGTTTCTATTCATAAAATCAGGTACAATTTTCTTCCTTCTGTAGGAATGAAAATCAAATTCAACTAGTGAGCCATTCCAAATTCATTCTTTCGACAAACCAGGCCGAAATTACCAAATTGACATGTCTTTTACTTCACCTCCATTCCAAAGAAAATCGGACATCTGAAAGTTCATAGCCTCCATGTGCCCCCTTTAGGCAACTTGATGGAAGAAATCAAATAAGAAGGAATGCTAGCAACAGAAGATTGCAGAAGGCTTTTTCCCCTCTATCAACGAGCAAGTTTCATGAGATTTCCACATGCATCCACAAGCAGGCTTAACTATTCATTTCTTATTGTCATTCTTATTTTGCTCCGATTACAAACATACTGTCAAGGGTAGCTTTACTGGATTCAAATATATCATTTGGGTGCTAGTGTTGATGTTTTAGCGTCAATAGCATGATGGCGGATAATTGATAAGAAGAAACATCTTCAATATGTGATATTCAGCTGCCGTTTGGTGTACCTAGGAGCTAAGAAATTCTAGTTCTTTTCAGGATTACAAATGGCTGTATATGAAGATTATATGGATGGATATTCTTGGAGCAATGGAAAGATTGACGATCTATTGCAAGGACACTCTTTTTGCTAGCGATGGATGATGGATCTATGCATGATATCGCCTGAAAACAACAGTGGCTTTATCTCTGTAGTTGATCTATGAAAACGCTTTGCAGTTTAGCTTTCTTGCCTAGATTTTACTCTCTTTATCAGCTTGTGCTGACAAATATAAAAATGGAACCAAGTGATTGCCCAATTTTTCTAAAAAAAACTTATTTGTTAATCTACTTAGGCTAAGTTACAAAATCTTAGGTGAAGACTGACTATTTTTGTAGACAGACTATTTTTGTAGACAATCATGAAGACTGACAATTGTGTCCTTTCATATGAAATTGCAGGTTTCTATTTAATATTGTAGGTCATGGATAGATATCTCTATGGTGGATGAAGAAATATTTACCTGCACATCCATTCGCAGCGTACGGATTCCCACTGTACCCTGCATTGCACTTGCAGAGATAGCCCGCTCCACGGGGTGCATCGATGCATCCACTCATACTGTTGCAGTACAGCGGCGCCAAGCTGTAGGACGAGGCCTGGTCGCATGTGCCACGCCCAATTGCCCAATCCAAGATCATCCCGTGGTCAACAGCCGGCAACAGCGTGTCTTGGTCATCTTGGTCAAGGAAGAAGGCAGCGCTGCAAGTGCCGTTCTCGTCGCCAGTGACTTGACCTGATGATATCTTTTCGAACGTCAAGGTGAAATCTTGAGCGGCGTCTATCGGCATGGGGGCCTCGCAGCAGGCTATACTGGTAAGGCAACTTGGGGTGTTGGAACTTCCGCTGCAGTAGGAGGAGCAGCTGGTAGGTTGCCAAGTGTTGTTACCGGTTACCGAGTCGCGGAAGTTAGCAACTAGCTTGTAGTTGCATCCTGTGGCGACCAGCTTATTGTTCTTGGAGAAGGAGAATGGTGTCCCTTCCAAGCTTATATTGCCGATTCCGGTGGCCTTTGTCGGCTTACCGTTGCGGTCATTGCACACTTGGCGGATGGGTCCGGCCAAGATGACAACGAAGCTTTCGAGAACTGACACATCGCCGATATTGTAGCTATGGTCGCCGATCTGTAGCATGGCTTCATTGTTTTCACCGCATGTTATCTCGAAGCCGGGTAGGGATCTTCCTCTGACGCCAAATGGAAACGGGACTTTGTTGCATGTCATGTTTAGCTTCAGCGGAGCCTGTGGCGGCAGCGCCAGTCCCTGCGAGAGCGCTCTGTGGGGCATCAGCATCACCGAGAATAGGAAGATCACGAGCGGGGGGAGCTGCCATCCAGCGATGGCAGCCGCAACTGGTCTGCTCCCTCTTCTGCACGGCATGGCGCCTCTACAGCTTCTGGTTATGCACAGGTGTGGGAGGAAGAATGACCTTGCTGAGCTTGCTACGCTTGCTGCGCCTCCACGGGGCATCGTCACCGAGAATAGGAAGAGCACGAGCGGGCGGAGCTGCCATCCAGCCACGGCAGTCGCACCTGCTCTGCTCCCTCTTCTGCACGGCATGGTGCCTCTACTGCTTCTGATTGTGCACAGGTGCGGGAGGAAGGATGACCTTTGTGAGCTTGCTATGCCTTTGTTCAGTCGACCTTTCTATGTAGTTTTCCACGTTCGCTAGGAGATTTTGTGCAAAAGACCCTCAACTTTCTGATTCTTTGATCTAGAACAAACAGATGCCATCTCCCCTCCTAATTCATATATACAAACTCGTTTGTTTCCCAGTAATACTTAATATGTACTGATGTACATGTCCCAGGCCAACCAGGCAGCCACCCACAGTGGTGACTTCCTTTCTGATCGAATTTATAGTATTAAATTGATGAATGTATATCTCTTCTCTCACGCTTTCCCTACTTTTTGAATAATTCCGATCTGTATGTGCTGTTTCGCAGTTTTGCGCTCTATAGGAAAGAGATGTCTATTTTACAATCATTGTCAGCCACGGCCCACGGCCACGGGCAAGACGACCTGGCACGTCTAAGTCGTCGCATAATGTTGAGATAACGTCCATTTTCCAACCCAGTGGGTCTAAAACAGGCAGGCGGCGACAAGTGAGAAAAAGATGGCACCCGTAAGCGGAGGGTCCATTATTCAGGTCCACCACGGCTGGCTCGTGCTCACTTGGAGTTGCTTCGGAGAAGGAGATGCTCTCGCATCATCAGTGGCTCGCCGAACACGTGGAAAATGGCTTGACCATGGACGACGCATCTACCTGTACACGCCGCTACGGCACATCGCACCCGCACACACGCTAAGTTATTAGTGCATCTCTTTGACAAACACCTGCGACCAGTGAAGCACGAAGTAGAAGTAATAAATCGACGCATATGATGCATGGGGATCGGTGGCCGAAGTCGTACCCACACAACTCTGCCGCTTTTAAGATTGTTCTGATCTTAACGCGGACTCGAGACCAACATGCCAAGACCTTTGATGCCATTGCACCTGTCGTGGCGCACCGGGGACCGACGCATACCCCTTCCCTTATGGCCCACTTGGTTGATAGTATATTAGTCCAAACCGGGGTATAAAATCACGGACCTATGCAGCTCCGTATCCTTTCCCCTCTGATTTAGCTACGCGCTGAGAACAACGGGGGTGAAAATTTACAGGAGGGGAATTAAACAAGTTTCCCCAAGCGGGGGGCCTTAGACGTGACGAAGCAAGCCACCATCAATACATGGTGGCAACATGGAGATATATACTTGATCCGGATGTGGTCGATCGCAGAGATAGTCTGCCGGTGGCGGTGTGCGTTCTTTTGCGTCGTGACAGAAATGTTTTTGGAGATGCGGCAAACCCTGAAGATCTAGCGGGTTCCTCTTCGCCGTGCAATTTGTGTTGCCGTCTAGCACTAGCAGACACGTACACGGCTGCCACGTGAACGAAAGATAACCGAAAATTGCCGTGCTCCGGTCCGGTGAATATACTCTACCAGGTTGATCTTACCCGGTACCATAATTTTTTTTTATCTTACCCGAACTCCCGAAGTGTGTGCTTGGATTCGTTATGTAGTATGAAAGCGTGGCCGGCAGTGTGTTGCTAGCCGGGCCGCGGAAGCACGGCCGACATCAGCTCATTGTTCCAGCGGTCGCACCGCCAACATGCAACAAGACAGTAAAAAAAGAAGGCCGACACACTCATTTGTGTGAAAGTTGGAGATGTACCACTTCGCACCATATTCTTCGAGATGCTTCACAAAAAAAGGCACTTTTCACACTTAAAAATGAAAAAAAAAACTTTATGTGACAAAAAATTGGGAAGTCCTTTTGACACATGGCAACATTCATTGCAACGTTATCATGAACTACGCCATGGCTATGGTCATGATCAAGGTCAGCTTGAAATTCATGAGTGCTAATACATAATACTCCCTCCGATCCATGCTAATTGTCGTTGAATCGGATGTGAGTTGTCCATTTTGTGAAGATTTTTTCGCATAATATATCAAAATCCACGTTTATATTTTTACTATCAAGTAGTACACACAAAAAGACTCCATGCCAAATGATTTCTCTAAAGTAGTATCAGCAAAACTATTAATAGCTATGGCCTAAATATTTCGACACCCTCACTGACTATTGTATAGAATATATTTGGGTACCTTAAAATGATTTTTTGGCAATTTTCAGAAGCAAACTCAACACACTCATTTAAAATTTAAATTACTTTAGAGAAATCTGATGAAGATCATTTAAATGGGTGAAATTACATTTTTAATTTTGAGTAGTAATTTTTCCCTATTTCTCGTAAGCTCGTGTAACCAAAATATGGCTCCATGCCATATTTGTTTTCTTTTGAATTTCTGACTAGTTTTAGATATTATTTAATTTTCCCTCATTAGAAAGCTCTAAAAAAGTATAAATAATTGCCTTAGTGAAGAAGATAAACTAAAAGTTAATTTTTTTAAATCAAAGTATATATGTGGACACCATGTGATTTTATTTGTTTTCCGACTTTAAAAACACTCGGCAAGTCCAACATGTCATCGATCTGCCGTTAAACACGGTTAAAATGGACATGTGTCCAAGACGGCGATGAATGTTTTTTGTTTGCCGAGTGCCTTGTCTAAGAAACCTCGACAAACCGAGTATTTTATCATGGCAGCCAGGAACGTCCCTTATTTGCCGAGTGTCCAAGATAAATGCACTCATAGCACGACACTCGGCAATATGGCCATTTCCGGTAGTGATCACTCAGAAGGAAAGTGCCTCATTTGTAAGTTGTATCACATGCATGGGTACGACCGACTTGGCTCACGCGAGTCAGGGTCTCTTTTATTCGCCGAATTATAAAAACCCTAGAATAGGAAAAATACAGGATTGCAATGTCATGCTCATAAGGTTAAAAAAAAGTGTCATGCTCATTCCAATCCTATAAGATTTTTTTTTCGAAGAATCCTATGAGATTTTATATGTACCAAAGTTTGTTTGATTTCATCACAGAAAAACAAAGGATTCTGAAAAGGAGAATTGAGTGGACATTCTATTTCCTATGGAACTTAGGGTGTGTTTGGTTGGGTGGCTAGCCACCAAGTGGTTGTGGGTAGCCATTTTTTAAGTGGTTAGCCCATGTTTGGTTTGTGGTGTCGGGTGTGTGGGGGTAGCCAAATTTTAGGCATATTCCCTCAAAAAAGTGGTTGAGCTCAACCACTATAAAAGTGGTGGTTGAGGCCAACCACCCGTGGGCGAGTCCCTGCCATCACCTGCGAAACATTTTACGACATATTCATCATACTCAAAAAATAGAAAATTTACCCTTTTTTAATATTTGAAAAAGCTTTTTATTATTAAATATATTAAGACATTTTACCCGTTTATATATGTGAAAAAACTTTCCATTATTATATAATATTAAGAAAAGTTGACAGATTTCCCTTTTAAATATTAACCAAATATTTACCTTTTAAATGTTAGAATAATTTTTCTTTTTTATATATTAAAAATATTGGAATAAACTTTTTCCTTTAAATATAATAAAAAAATTACCCTTCTAAAATAGCTTCTAAAATAGTTGAAAACACATTTTTTTATATATTAACAATATTTGAAGAAACTTTATATTTTAATTATTTGAACAAATTATTCACTTTTAAATATTTAAACAAACTTTTCTTGATTTATACATTAATAATATTGGAATAAACATTTCCCTTTAAATATAATAAGTAATTTTACGCTTTTAAATATTTGAAAACATTTTACTATTATATATTAAGAATATTTGAAGAAACGTTCCCTTGTAATTATTTGAACAAAATATTCACTTTTAAATATTTGAACTAACTCTTTCCTTTTAAATATTTGAGCAAAGTTATTTCAGATGCTGATATTTTACCTCAACACATTAAGAAATTTCCCTCTCTAAATTACTGTATAGTATAGATATTTAAACAAACTTTTCCCTTTTATAAATATATTACGGGGTTTCCTCAGCATCTTAAAAATAATTGACCATATCACTCTAAGCATTTCTAATCCCTCAAAATAAACATAAATATGGCCACCCCTAACCACTTTTTATCACTTCAACCAAACAGAAAACATGGCTAGTCAACACACACAACCAAACATGAAAAATGGTTACCATCAACCACGTGGTTAGGGGTGCCCAAACCACTTTTTCATAGCCAATAAACCAAACACACCCTTAGTGCAAATGATTGCTTAGGAAAAAATTCTATGAAATTCAATACTACAAGTCAAACAACCACTATAGAATATTTTTATAAGGATTTGAATCCTTTAAAATTGCTATGCAATTCTTCTGAATCAAAGAGGCCTGAATGCATGGCTGGATGGGGGCGGATGCATGAGGCTGAAATCCACCGTCAATTTTCCATAAACAAATAACTCAGTGGGCCATAGGCAGGCGTCGACAACTGAGAAAAGGATAACTAGTTGTCATTATATATTCAGGTCACCAGACGGCTTCGGAGAAGGGGCGCCACGAACACTACATTTGACGCAGCTCTGGTCGCTGCCTCTCTCCATCTCATCATTAGCGGCTCGCCAAACCTGTGGAGAATGGCTTGACCATTGACGACACATATGCGTGTACGCGCCACTACGGCACATCCGCACCCGCCGCACACACGCTCAAGTTATTAGTGCATGTCTCTTTACCACAGATCTGCAACTTGTGAAGGCTGGATTCCCGAAAGGAAGAACTAATGGACGTCGAAGATTAATCGACGGATCTAGCGAAGTTGATCGCAGATGCGCGTTGTGTAGAACCAACAAGGTTTGATCCTTGTGGTCGAAGTCGTACCCACGCACAACGCTGCTTATTACTTTGTAAGTTGGATCTCTTGACGGACTCCTCAAGTCCAGCAAATGAGGACTTGGTGAGGCGACACCACTGCATGCCGGCGAATCTACCGGCTAGGCCTCTAACAAAAAGAAAATGCATCCAGTATATGCTTCTTTGCCATAGATTGGATCGGAGCTGGAGTCTTCTTCGACAGGCGCGGGCAGGAAGAACAGGCGAAGAAGCTGAGGCAACGGTATGCGGCAGCCCTGTCCTGGGCTTGGCGGTGCTGCGGGCGTGGGCGCGTGGACCAACTAGGCAGTGTTTTTTTTTTTTTTTTGATAGGGAAAGCCACTTGGCCGCACTTTATTAAAGCATCAAATAAAAGTTACATCTTTGACAATGTCCGACATAAAAACACTGGGAAATTCAGAAGATTGCCGCTGCTTGTACTGATATGTTATACGTAAATAGGCAGTGGTAAAATTCCACGGTAGTTTAAGGAAAAAAAATACTCCCTCTAATCCCAAAAGATTGTTGTTGCTTGTACTGATATACTACCTCCATTCCTAAATATAAGATGTTTTAGTTTTTCTTACTTCTCTAGATTCATATGCACCTAGACGTTTTTTAATGTATACATTCACTCATTTCACCCCGTATGTAGCCCATAGTAAAATAGCCAAAACCTCTTATATTAATAAACGGAAGGAGTATTATACGTAACTAGGTGTTTTCAGATTGGAGGGAGTAAAAAGCATGCCGGTTCTCTGTTTTGTATCCAGGTATGAACGGAACGGATAATATCTCTTTTTTTTATCGTATCAGGAGCATATAATAACCGGTTATGGATTTGGATATGAATATATGAGATTGCGGATTTGGAATGGAAACAGAGTGGACTTGGACTCGAAACAAGATTAATCGAATAGTTACACGCACAAGCATATCCGCAAACCATACAACAAAAATCAATAACCTAGTAGACTAACAAAGTTGTAGTTATTCCATAATCGGGAACGATGACTATGTAAATAGGTTTTTCTTAACAGACGAACTGTGCAACTCACTAATCATTCATTGTGCTAGATTACCTTACGATTTTCGATCAATGTCATATTATTCGGTTTAAAACCATCAGACAATGATAATTAATTGTCGGATACTACATATTCAGATGATGTTTGACATACCATATCTTGATGTCAATTCAAAATCGGATATTGTTATACGTTGGATTTCTTTAAACAGGATATGGTTTTTTTAAACGGATTCGACGAGTTGAAACTATTGTAATGTTTAATCTTTGAAAAGCTGCAAATGAAGAGATGATGGCCGCATAAATATTTTCTTCTAATTCTGTTACACATAATACACCTACTGAGAGCGCATGTTAATACAAGATACTTCGACTAAATTTAACTCAAATGATATTATTATTTAGGCGAGACATTTGGGTAATGTCCGAGTAAAAAGTTTACCTTCTTATAATTTACTAGTTAAATACCCGTGTGTCGATACAGAGCAACAACTAAAGAACAAAACATGTTTCTTTTACCATGTTCATTAAAAAAAAATCCGAGAGGAGAGCATGCTCGGCATCTACATCGAAAAAATATACGTAGCCTTAATTTTATTGCAAAATTCAGAAGATGCAAAGTAAACAAATCCAAGATCTCATGTCTCATGATAGTATCTCCACTAGACTACCGTTAACCATGTGGTAAATGGTAAAAACATAAATGAAGAGAGAATACATAACTTCTAGACAAAGACTTCAAGAAGGAACGTTGCATGCCCGCCGATGATGACGAGTCCACCTGCAGATTGAGCTCATAATTTTCATCCCCGAAGACAATATTCGAGCCACCATCTTCAACAAGGGCACATCGCAAGCGTGCGTCGACATTTTTATGAAGTGTGCAAACTCGATGATGACGTTTGTACAATCATCACATGCATGCCCGGGCAACGACTCACTCATCGCTAACCAGATGCCACTGGAGGAGAAACTAGAAGTCGATAGCGTCCCATATCACCACGCCTGCACTGTCGCACCATCTTTGATCAAGCAGCAACATGCATGACTTGACACCGTGGAGGTGACGTCGTGTGTAGCAACTGTAAGGATCGGGCATGACTTGACATCTACGTATGCATGCATCGCCACCACCGGCCATACATGACTTGACAAATCCAACCGGAACCGTCATGTGTAGCACCTACAGAGTTGAATCTAATCCGATATCGAAGTGAAGGGGCAGCCCATACTGTCGTTGGCCTTGAAACTCCGTAGTCGCAGTAGAGGACATCCCATAAAGCGACCAACCGTGACCCACAGAGCTGGAGACCATCACCAAAATGGAGATCCGACCATCGAGTCAACCACATGACCATGATGTATGCCGTCGTCGTAAGTCTAGGGCCGCCGCTCCAAGCACCAAATCCTGCACCGCCATTAGTGACGTCGCAACGAGCAGACCGTGACCAGATATATCACCGCTAGACCGGTAGTCGGCAAGCGCGGTGCCATGCACGGCTGCCTCTGACGGCCACCACTTTCCCCGTCGCAAGCCAACAAAAGCACGATGACATTATAACATAAACTCACCCTATCTAAATAATCCGTTCTGCAAAAAAAGATTCCAACTCCGCAAAAAATCGAACTAACGAAAGCCATATTGTAACATAAACTCACCATGTCTGAACAATGGGATCTGCGAGGACACAAATTTCTCTAGATCCATCATACTTCCAAAGAAGCATAGTACCTTCATTAGCAAAAAAAAAAAAAAAACACAACGAACTCCGGGATCCTTTTCAGCGCCAAGATGACAGTCGGAGGCGAGGGGCCGGGACTGAAAATATCTCTGGAGACGGAGGTTATTCTTTATAACCCAAGAGGAAAAGGAGCAACTACCTAGGGGTCTGAAGTCTGAACGATAAAATTTGAAGTCTAAGGAGTGCCAAAGTTCCATGGATGGCCGAGGAATGGCATTTCTCGCTTGTTGGGCTACCTTGTTCAGGCTAAAGATATCCCACCACTGCCCATCAAGAATATCAACATATATCCAACTTAACAACTCAGCATTTCAACTTTTCAAGGCAGGATATTACATATCTTTTTTCTAGGCAGTGTGCACAAGCCATCATATTTACTTATATTTTTTTCAAGTTTAGATGTTCAAGCATGCTTGTTATGCATGTATGAGTATTTTTATAAATTTCTAGAGACATATGGAAACAATTGAAAAATGAACTCCACTCTAATTAAGCATGAATGAGGCAAGGAAGCGACAATCTCTCACGTCATTTATTGTTGCTTCCTAGCCGTATTTATAGTTCTATGTTATACTCCCTCCGTTCCACAATATAAGATGTTTTATCATTTCTCTTTCCATCCGTATCTAGGCATGTTTTAGTGCAAGATTCATTTGAACCATACACTAAAACATTTCTAGATACGGATGGAAACAGAAATGCTAAAACATCTTATATTTAGGAACGGAGGGAGTATGAGAGATCCATTATTAATTTTCATGCCATGAGCTCATTGAAACACCTCTCCCCTAAATCATGTACTCCATCCATTCATTAATATAAGTTGTCTTGGCAAGCTAATGCGAGGAAGTACTATATTATCTTCCTTTCCGACAAAGAATCCTTAAGCAGTCGATCTCCATGTCATCCCAATAGGTGATCCTTCAGGAAACATACCAAAGTATAACACTCAAGTCTTATAGACGAGGATGAAGATCAAAGTAAGAAATTGACAAAATCTTCATCAGCCTTTCGACACTCTCACTCGTTCCAGGTGCATGTCCAACTGAATTTTCACGTGATTTCATAGAAAATGAAAACAAAAAAACAGTGCACTGCAATGCACTGATTCTTCTCGTCGCGGTCCCTGAGCTTAGTGGTGATCGAGAATATCGCTGACACTCGTGCGGTTACTTCATTTCGACTTTCCGAGGAAAAGACAGTCGTGCGAATTGTACGTGGGTCAAAGATTCGCGATGTGGCGCCCAGCTTTAGCCTTCATGTGATGTGACAAGGACGTAGCCGTATGAAGTTGGTGGAAGAAGCAGCAGTGTCACGTGCAACCTCATCACTTGGCACATCGTCTCAAAACTCGGAGCAGAAAGATTGACGAGTACTCCGGCTAGCTAACTGTGCATGGTCGGAGTGTTTGTCGGTCATTGGTGCTACCGTGAATGCTACTACTAGTAGAGATTAGTAATCCGATGGATAGATTGGGCAGCGGAGATCGTCAGATCAAACTTGTTCCAGTTCGTTTGAGCTGCCGTGCACTGAAGTCTGAACATCCGCTTATGCTGATTCCCATGCATATCTGATCTGGTTTTCTTTTCACTTCTGCCGTTGCGTGCTATATGCAAATTCAATTGCTTCTGCCTCTCTTCTCCTACACGCCTACTCCTAGCTCGATTCAGCTGGAGAAATTTACGGCACCGGGACAGCCCAGCAGATGCAGCTAGCTGCCGCCCGTCAGTCGTCACGTGGCCCGCGACCGCGAGCCTCGAGAGCCGAGCTCGCAGCACAGCCTGCCGGAGCAGATAGATCCGCTCCCGTCCTCGGCGACGGCATCGGCATCAGCGAGATGCCGGACGCACGCATGGCGAGCGACGCAACCGGACAAGCATTGTTCACGGCTAGACTGCCAGGATGTGTCTTGTGTTTGATGTGGCAGTTGATCGAAGTGAGAGTAGGAGCCAGTCAAATTGCACCGTCCTGCGAATCATGTATGACATTGCACTGTCCGTCTGTGTCTGTCCCGGGGATCAGTTCACGAACACTATGGAGCCAGGAGAGAGAGACAGATGAAAAAGCCTGGATCGGTTTAGGCAACTTGCACTTGTGCATGTGGATGCCTTGGAGCTTTGCAGGTTCTTTCACGACTTGAATGATCTAGTTCTAGCTAGTGTTTTACTTTCAGTTGCCGGATTCGCTCGTTGTATGGGGTTGCATCAATGAATAGTGGTTGTTCGTTAAAATTTGGTATTTAACTGTAATTTCAAACGAGATAGCGAAGCTTTAAATATTTCATCAAACATTGAAGCTCTGAATCTAGGTAATGCACCTCTTCATCAACATGGCGATGGAATATCTTCCTCGCGTGGGCTATGAGGAGATTGATGACAATTTAAGATTATAATCAGCGTAAATGCGTGCGAAAACCTGCCACACTTTAGGGTTATGCACTAGGGGTACTTTGGACTTTGAAGGTGGACGTATCCAACCATCGCCAAGAGTAGTCCAAACACCATACAATAGTTCCAAATATGCATAAGAGAATGTCACAATATTATTTATTACTTATTTGGCACACGCCACATTAAGGACATGAAAGTCTCGATTATATCATCCTCGTCTACTTTTTAGAAACGGTTTTGCTAATTCTAAGTCGACTGAGAATTAACTAAATCTCAGTCACCTTCGTAACCATTGGATTTCATGTCGCAATTCGTGCTAGTTTCGGAGTTGCACATAATTTACATCTGTGTGCAACTGACTGAGATTTAGTTAATTCTCAGTCACCTCCATATCCATAGATCATGTTTTGTGATTCGTGCTAGCCTCAGAGTTGTACATGATTTCGAAATGTGTGCAACTGACTTAGATTTAACTAAATCTAAGTCGACTGAGATCTAGACACTTCCATTTCCGTTTATGCAAAGACTTCTGTGAAAGTTAAGAAGTAAGATGGGTGATAGTATCTTGGATGATTGTCTAGTCAAATACATTGAGCGGGACATTTCTAAAAGGAAGTCTTTGCATAAACGGAAATATATTTGTACATACACACATGGGTGTGGGAGCTATCTTGCATAAAATACAATTTGAACACTTATCATCATTGCCGGAAAAGAGATACAAATTTGTGAAGCAAGTACAACATAGCACGCCCTTTATTTTTCTGTTTTGATGACATAGGATATATAAAAATAGAGCTTCAATAAAAAATAGAAGGATGATTACCGTGGAACCTGTGTGCAGGTGCGACGTGTCGACATAGTTTTGACATATATTGTCATGAACTTGTGGTGGTAGGCTCACAACGGCCGGTGAAACGCGATTGGGCGAACTGGTTGGCATGCTGTTGAAAGATCGAGATGCCGCATACACGGGATGAATAGGAGTACTAAAAAACTATTATGAATTTGGTCTGAAAGAATGCGGAAATAAACTATTTATTTAGTTTCAAACACGAAACGTAAATATGGTAGACTCAACTAAGTGCACCAATTATTTAATCTAAACAAGGTTGAAAGAACAAGCTATGCTCGAGATGTCGCCTAGAGGGGGAGGGGGGGTGAATAGACGATTAAAACTTTTTCTATTTAGGGGCTTGATAATTGCGGAATAAAACTAGTTGTTTAAATTAACAAGCCAATCAACCTAAAAGTCTAGGTTTACCTAAAGTGTACCAACAACTTATGCTAAACAAGGCAAGCAACAAGGTGATAGCTAGATATGAACTTAAAGCACGAAGGCTATCACAAGGTAAATTGCATAAGTAAAAGGCTCGAGTATAGAAATAACCGAGGCACGCGGAGACGAGGATTTCTTCCCGAGTTCCTCCTTGTTAAGGGAGTACGTCTCGTTGGAGGGGTGTGAGCTCGCCACAAGAGGCCTACTCGAGATGCCACAAAGGCCTCACCCTATTCTCCGATGAACCTCACCCAAGGGATTGGTTCACCTTCCACTATCGGAATCCTTCGGGGCGGATTCCAGGGCCATTACAACTTTTGGGGCACACACCCACAACTCAATTGGGGGCTCCCAAATCTTGCCGAAGCTTCACAAGCCGAAGTCTTCATGGCACCACCACCGTCTAGGGTACACAATGCACCCAAGAGGCACAAGCTCTTGGGAACACAATGCACCCAAGAGAAACAAGCTTCTCAACCTTCAACTTCACATATCACCGTGGAGAGAGCAACCCGATGCAACTAATGTAAACGGCAAGAACACACAAAGTGGTCAAGTCCTTCACTCTCAAATTCCAACCAAGCAACAAATGCTTTGGAGGGAATAAGAGAGGAAGAACAAAAGGGATGAACACAAAGCAACCCCAAATCTAGATCCACTAGGTTCCCCTCACTTAGAGGAGAATTTGATTGGTGGAAAGGTAGATCTAGATCTCCTCTCTTGAAACCCTAAGTTTGGGCAAGAATCATTGGAGGGATTTGGAGAGGGGAAGGTTTTCCAAGGTCAACAATGGAGGGAGAGAGAGTGAAATTCGTGCAGCCAAAAACCTTAGGGCAAATGGGGAAGAAGGGGGCCTTTTATAGGTCCCCTGAAAAACTAGCCGTTGGAGGTCACTTAGACCGGAGACTCCGGCCTGAGTGCGCCGGCGACTCCGGCCAGGGCCGGAGATTCCGGCCTGCCTCCGGCCTACTTCCGGACAGGTGCCAGAGACGCACCACACTTTGGCGGAGAGGAAGGCACACCGGAGACTCCGGTCATTAGGGCCGGAGATTCCGGCCAGACCGGAGACTCCGGGGTTTCTTCGGGGTGCCTCCGGACATAGTCCAGGAGCGCACCACACAAAAACCATTCAGCAACGAAAAACAGGGGGGCCGGAGACTCCGGTGTGACCGGAGACTCCGGACCATCTCCGGGGTAGATCCAACAGCAAATCCAAAGCCCCATAACTTTTGCGAATAAACTCCGTTTTCGACAATCTTGGACTCGTTGGAATCGTCACAACGAGCACAACAAGATTATGCAGAGAAACATCATAGTCCAACAAGATATTATAGAAACAAATGGGGAGAGTTTAAAAGCTCTTTTTCGCAAACCGAAAAGCCGTTTCTTTTGCAATTGAAGTCCGAAAGAAGCAAAACCAATTTTGTTGGAAAGAGGACGACAAATGCAACCTTTGAAAATGGCAAACTAGCAAAGGGGATTTTGCAAAGGGTTGGAAAGGTGAAACCTTCCAAAAGGATGAACCGGTAAAATCTCCAATACCGAAAATGAAAATGAAGACGCATAAGCAAACCGTTTTCGGTGAACTTAGCCTTGTCATGACGAGCACGACAAGCACCAAGACCACACCACGATAAGAGTCAAATAAGAACCAACAAAGATGATTTCAAAGATGCAAGGATGCAAAGGGTTGAGCTCTCCACGAATGATACGATCGAGATACTCGGTCGAGAACCCCTCTTGATAGTACGACTATCTATCCTATAACCCGGTCTCTCAACTAACATCATGAGACCGGTGAAATAAAAACCCTATCAAGATTATACCTTTGCCTTGCGCAATAAACCACTTGAGGCCGATGGAGACGATCTTCATCTCCACAAGACGAACCATCTTCTTGATTGTGCTTCGCTTGGTGAAGATTCACATGTGGCTCCCCCATACACCAAGATGGGAGAAGCACCACTTCGGCAAATCTTCACTTGGCCTTTGTATTGATGACGAACACCTTGGCCTTGATCAACAAATGATCTTCTTCCCTTAACCTTGACTCCAACACATGGAGAACAAGCAAGACCTTGACTCCAACAAATGGAGACATGCAAGCTAACAGACACCTATAAATATAGCTCAATGCAAATATTAGTCCATAGAGATTGTCATTAATTACCAAAACTATGCATGGGAGCAACCATGCACTTTCAATCTCCCCATTTTGGTAATTGATGACAATCCCTTTTTAAGAGGGTTTATATAATGAATAGAGCATCCTTGCAAGACAAACGAGCAAGGATGCAAGCGCATGCATGGCAAATGCAACAAAAGCATAAACCCAAATTCCCTTAAACCCTCTAAACTTCTCCCCCATTGGCATCGATTGCCGAAATGGGAAGAAAAATTTAGAGAGCCAATATAATATGAGTTCCTCCATAAAGGTGATGAAAATCCCTTTTAACGAAAAATTAGAGGAAATCAAACTATATTGAGGATCAAAAGATTGCAAAGAAATGAGTTCATTTTAAACATCTCCACAAAGGAGAAAAGCAATCGAGAAGATCCAAAGCGAGAGTTCTAAATAAAAATGGAGAAGCTCCCCAATGTTCATGCACTATTGAGGAGTGCACAAATATGGCAACCTTGCTCCCCAAAATTATCTAGAACACGCAACAAGTGCAAGAGTGCATAATGAAAAAGCAAATCATAGCACTTGCACCAAAGATGTGGTTGAGCCATAAGAAGATATCAATTTTCAAAAATTCATCATAAGATAGGCCCAACCGAGAAAAGAGATCTTTTAAAGAAATATGTTCACAAGCTTAGGGATACCAATTGGAAACTAAAACCAATTGAAAATGCCAAAAACTAGTGAGAGCATTTAGTCAAATGGAAATCAACATGCTCACCATGGTAAGCATGAAGTAAAAGATCCTCAACAAAAACATGAGTGTGCAAAGATACCAATAAACAATAAGACAAGCACTCATGAGACAAATTTGGAGCCACCAAAGAATTATAGGTGAAAAACAAGGTGGCTCGAAAGAAATAGGATACCAACTAAAAGGTGACCTCTCTCATATGTATAGGTTTCTAAGTAGACAAATCGTTGATGATATACATCCACAAAGAAACTTGCACATATGAAATGGTCCGGGAAAAAGAGAACAAGGCATCCAAAAGGAAGTCATAAATATACAAACGAGATTGTTGCTTAAAAGCATAGCACATAGCTCAAATTTATCTCATTGTATATAAATGAACTTCAAATATATCAAATGCATCACACATATCACTAAGGGAACAAGAGATAGTGAAGATGCTTTGAGTTAGGCAACAAGTATCACAAGGAAATAATATCAATTGAAGAATAGGTTTTTGCTAATTCAACACACATATCACAAAGATATATGAAGTGAAGGAAAAAGGCCAAAACCACAACAATTGCATATAAGAGATTTCATGCCAAGAGGCAACCTACACAAGGTTGCAAACTAGAAAGGTATGCATGAGATGGATACTTGTTACCGAGATGCATTGACGATGAAGATGATGAGAGTTGGTTTGTCATCAAAGCTTGACTCCGACAATCACACGGTGAGAACACCTTCCTTATGAATGAGACAAGCATCCAATGCATCTCCATTGTACCTAAAACAAAATTAGAATACAAAATGGTTCCCAAACTCATTGGGTTCCATAGTAGTTAGATCAACTACAATATATAGGAAACACTCCACATAAATATGTGCATATAGATATGAAATTGAATTTCATGCACATCTTAGCAGATTTAGGATTCGGTGGAGTATCCCCTATATATTGGATCAAGAAAGATAAGTATGCTAAAATAATATAAATTAGTAACCGAGCATGCAAAGGCTTTCTAGAACCAAAAGAGATACAATTTGGACGAAAACACAAAGTGAACCAAAAAGGTTGTCCAAATTATATCAAAATCCAAATCAACGCATGAATTAGGAGAAATCAAATCAACCTATGATTGATTCCAAAACACATCAACACATGAAATGTGATATCAAAAGGAATCAAATCAACACAACAAATGATCGATAAGACACCAATTGAAGATAAGATACCAATTAAAACAAAAAATATCAACTAGGAGAAAAGATACCAAGAAGAGGGTGATACTTGACCGAAATCAAGTAAAGTAAAATAAGGCAAAAGGTATCAAGACTCCCACAATAAATATTAATTGGAACAAATATCTATGGAGGAGATATTAAATTCCAATTAATACCAATTGAAGGTACCAAAACAAGATAAAGAATCAAATGCCAATTAAAGGATCAAATATTGATAGATAGAATAGTGTCTAAATAAAAAGGAATGCTCCCCCAAGATTAATGCATTATCTTGGATATTTGCATTTGAATATAAAATGCACACACAAGGGATCATTACTTTCCAAATTTTATCTATAACACTAAACACTACCGATTGAAAAAAATAGGATCCTTGCAAGAGGCAAAGAAGGCAATAAATAGGGCAATTTAAATGCAAGAGCCAATGTGAAGATGATCTACAAAATCCATCACAATTACTAGAATCACTTGTCATGGACAAGGAGTATATGGAGATATTTCTCGGTGGTATATAGGAATGATGTACAAGACCAACTTCACAACAAATAAGCATATGGCAAAAGATAAGAATTAAAACACCATATTTTGAAAAATGTTTGTTGGTAGTTTCAATTATTCGAACCAACCGGCAACGCCATGGTTAAAATAAAATGAAACAAATGGTTTCTCACATAATATATGGAAATGGATATTAGAGAAAAACCATACCAAGCAAACCCACACAAACAAGAGCCAAAAGATAACCAAAAGGAAATTTGAACTTGTTCGAGCAAACATGCCACATAGGATAAAGATAATGTACAATATCAAATCTAAGTGGCAAACCTCAAATGTTCACATTTTTATGGGATTGTAATATGCACATAGCTTATTACTCCCCCATAATGTGATAATTCATTTTATTTTTAAACAAGAGGCAAATAAAACCAACTAGAGAAATTAATGGACATTGTAGAATTTGAATTTCTCATGAATATGACATACCACATAGAAGCTAGATAATATGAAATATCAATACTAGGTGGTGTGCCTCATGTACACACATTTATAGGTTTGTGAGGTGCACAAAGCACATCACTCCCCCAAAATGGGATAGTCCATTAATATCTCAAAGAGCCAAATGAAATTCACACAAGATTCAATAAAGCTCAACACACAAATTACACATACATGATATACAACTATCATACACAACCTTGAATAACAAGACAAGTGGGAAAGTAGCATATCACATACAAGCACATGCTAGGAACAAAACTAACACATGCAAGGGAGCAAGCAACTTTCAATGTATATATGAGTTAAATACATGTTACCGCAAGGAGGAAGCATTGGATATGAGATAGATATGTGATCCTCCAATTGACTTGGCTTGAGAAATAAAACCATGAAGATCCCTTAATTCTTCAAAAATAGCCAAGTCACCAATGTCCTCCATCATCACATATTGATCAAGTTGAAGCTTGTTGGTCCCCAACCAAGTTGGGTCCTAAGAGGTTAGTCACAATAGGCTTGGGAACCCAAATGGTGCTTTTCTTGACACCACTTTGAGCTCCCACATATTTGGCAAACACATTGCCAACTCTATCCTTCCCAAGAGAATAAACATCATCAATTATGATAGGGTTGGATGAGGTACCATTAGTGCATGAAGAAGCAAAATGACCTTTGCCACGGCAAAGGTAGCAACACTGACTCTTCTCTTTCTTCTTCCTAGGCTCCTTAACTTGAGGAGCATTGGCTTGAGTCTTCTTAGGAGGTGGCCGTTGTTCAACTCGTGGTTGAGCACGAGATTGAACAAGAGGCCGCTTCCCTAGTTGCTTCTCACTAAGAGGCATCTTCTTCTTCATTGGGCAATCCCGAACATGGTGCCCTTCTAACTTGCACTTGAAGCAAGTGATCTTGGCCGGATTCTTGATTTGAACTTGGCCCTTCTTCTTCTCAACCTTGGACTTGTTCTTGATGTTGGAGTTGAATCCAAGTCCACTCTTGTCATTTGGGGATTGTTGCACACTCAACATGTTGTCAAGTGCACTCTTCCCCTCATGACGCTTTTCCAAGACTTTCTTCAAGGAAGTGGCTTGGGCCTTGAGCTCTCCTCTTTTCTCTACATGGTTAGTGACAACACAAGTGCTAGAGGAGGTAGATGCATCATTGTTAGAGCAACAAGGCAAAGCAAGTAATTCATCACAAGATGTGCCAATATTACGAGTGGATGAACTACTAGGACTAGCACATGGCAATATGGCATTTTTAGTTAAGGTTGTGCTATTATCCACATGAGGCACAATAGATGTTACCTTTGTAGTGATGGCCTCATGAGCTAACTTTAGACTAGCATAGGATGCTAGAAGATCATCATTGGAGCTAGATAGCTTTTTATGATTTTCTTCCAACTCCCTATACTTGCTAGTTAGCAACTCAAGTTGAGCCCTTAGCTCAACATTCTCCTTCAAAGTGGATGCTTCACAAGAAATTGAGTTAGTAGCACAAGCATCATTGAAATTAGGGATGGAAGAAGAAAGCTTAGCAAGCTCTTCATTTAATTTAGCATTTTCATTTTTCGTGACCTTATATTTAGCAATGGCATGGTCACGTTCTTTAATGATTTTAGCAATTATTTCATTATGAGACTCCTCGATAGAATCTAGTTTCTCCTCAAGAGAAGCACGAGTCTCTTGCTCTTCCACAAGAGCATCTTCTAACGATGCTTTCTCCATAGCATCATCTCTTTCGATCTTACCCTTTTCTTCAAGGCTTGCTTCCATGGCCTCAATACTTTCCCCATGCTCAATAAGAGTGCTCATGATTTCAAAGAGGTTAGCTTGGGTACTTTTATTGCTAGGAAGAGCTTTAAGAATCATTAGACCTTTATTTTGAAGAAGGGCATTAACTTTTTCCATATCATCTTCTTCATCATTCTTATCATTATCATTACTAGAAGAAGATTTAGCCATAAGACAATGAGAGGTGGATGAAGAAGAATAATTAATTTTTGAACTACGCAAGTTCAAATCTTGTTCCACAATTAATTGGGTTTCCTCTACATTAATATTCATGCAAGAGTTAGAGGGAACACAAGCATTTTTATCATTGGAACAAGATAAAGCAAACATATCATCATTATATTTGTCTAAGCAATTTTTGGATGGTATGCGAGGACTATCAACACTAGCATGTATGACATTTATAGTGCTAGAAGAGTTTAAGCCCAAAGATGAGGCGTTGCAACAATATAGAGATAGAAGATCATCATAAAAGAGCGCACTATCAATATTGCAAAGCCTATCACTACTCACCATTACATTGGTTTGTGGCTTACCACATTTTGGTGAAGTAGACGAAGACGAGAACTCGTCACGGACGGAGGTGGAGGGAGAGCAATCATCCTCAATAGAGTTGGACACTCCATATTTATTTTGAAGCTTGGTCCAAAGCTCATGTGCATCCCGAAGAGGCATGATTGACTCGAAAACTACAACACTCACAAATTTGCAAAACTCATTAGAGGCTAGAGAATCTAGATATAAGTTTTTCTCATCCTCTAAAGTCGTACTTTCGTAATCCTTCGGAGGAGAAAAACCTATATCTAAGATTCTCTCATTTATTGGGGTCCAAGACCCGTAAGTGACTAAGCATATAAGTTTTCCAAACATTAAAATTTGTGCCATTGAATATAAACATGGAATCGTGCACTAATCCCCTAAACGACATCTTTACTCTCTAGGCGGTAAAGCCAAACAAGAGAGACGAGGCTCTGATACCAAATGAAAGAACAAGCTATGCCCGAGATGTCGCCTAGAGGGGGGGGGGGGGTGAATAGGCGATTAAAACTTTTTCTATTTAGGGGCTTGATAATTGCGGAATAAAACTAGGTGTTTAAATTAACAAGCCAATCAATCTAAAAGTCTAGGTTTACCTAAAGTGCACGAACAACTTATGCTAAACAAGGCAAGCAACAAGGTGATAGCTAGATATGAACTTCAAGCACGAAGGCTATCACAAGGTAAATTGCATAAGTAAAAGGCTCGGGTATAGAAATAACCGAGGCACGCCGAGACGAGGATTTATTCCCGAGTTCCTCCTTGTTAAGGGAGTACGTCTCGTTGGAGGGGTGTGAGCTCGCCACAAGAGGCCTACTCAAGATGCCACAAAGGCCTCACCCTATTCTCCGATGAACCTCACCCAAGGGATTGGTTCACCTTCCACTATCAGAATCCTTCGGGGCGGATTCCGGAGCCCTTACAACTTTTGGGGCACACACCCACAACTCAATTGGGGGCTCCCAAATCTTGCCGAAGCTTCACAAGCCGGAGTCTTCACGGCACCACCACCGTCTAGGGTACACAATGCACCCAAGAGGCACAAGCTCTTGGGAACACAATGCACCCAAGAGTAACAAGCTTCTCAACCTTCAAATTCACGTATCACCGTGGAGAGAGCAACCTGATGCAACTAATGTAAATGGCAAGAACACACAAAGTGGTCAAGTCCTTCACTCTCAAATTCCAACCAAGCAACAAATGCTTTGGAGGGAATAAGAGAGGAAGAACAAAAGGGATGAACACAAAGCAACCCCAAATCTAGATCCACTAGGTTCCCCTCACTTAGAGGAGAATTTGATTGGTGGAAAGGTAGATCTAGATCTCCTCTCTTGAAACCCTAAGTTTGGGCAAGAATCATTGGAGGGATTTGGAGAGGGGAAGGTTTTCCAAGGTCAACAATGGAGGGAGAGAGAGTGAAATTCGTGCAGCCAAAAACCTTAGGGCAAATGGGGAAGAAGGGGGCCTTTTATAGGTCCCCTGAAAAACTAGCCGTTGGAGGTCACTTAGACCGGAGACTCCGGCCTGAGTGCGCCGGAGACTCCGGCCAGGGCCAGAGATTCCGGCCTGCCTCCGGCCTACTTCCGGACAGGTCCTAGAGACGCACCACACTTTTGCGGAGAGGAAGGCACACCGGAGACTCCGGTCATCAGGGCCGGAGATTCCGGCCAGACCGAAGACTCCGGGGTGCCTCCGGACACAGTCCAGGAGCGCACCACACAAAAACCATTCGGCAGGGAAAAACAGGGGGTCAGAGACTCCGGTGTGACCGGAGACTCCGGACCATCTCCGGGGTAGATCCAACAGCAAATCCAAAGCCCCATAACTTTTGCGAATAAACTCCGTTTTCGACAATCTTGGACTCGTTGGAATCGTCACAACGAGCACAACAAGATTATGCTAAGAAACATCATAGTCCAACATGATATTATAGAAACAAATGGGGAGAGTTTAAAAGCTCTTTTTCGCAAACCGAAAAGCCGTTTCTTTTGCAATTGAAGTCCGAAAGAAGCAAAACCAATTTTGTTGGAAAGAGGACGACAAATGCAACCTTTGAAAATGGCAAACTAGCAAAGGGGATTTTGCAAAGGGTTGGAAAGGTGAAACCTTCCAAAAGGATGAACCGGTAAAATCTCCAATACCGAAAATGAAAATGAAGACGCATAAGCAAACCATTTTCGGTGAACTTAGCCTTGTCATGACGAGCACGACAAGCACCAATACCACACCACGATAAGAGTCAAATAAGAACCAACAAAGATGATTTCAAAGATGCAAGGATGCAAAGGGTTGAGCTCTCCACGAACGATACGATCAAGATACTCGGTCGAGAGCCCCTCTTGATAGTACGACTATCTATCCTATAACCCGGTCTCTCAACTAACATCATGAGACCGGTAAAATAAAAACCCTATCAAGATCATACCTTTGCCTTGCGCAATAAACCACTTGAGGCCGATGGAGACAATCTTCATCTCCTCAAGACGAACCATCTTCTTGATTGCGCTTCGCTTGGTGAAGATTCACATGTGGCTCCCCCATACACCAAGATGGGAGAAGCACCACTTCGGCAAATCTTCACTTGACCTTTATCTTGATGACGAACACCTTGGCCTTGATCAACAAATGATCTTCTTCCCTTAACTTTGACTCCAACACATGGAGAACAAGCAAGACCTTGACTCCAACAAATGGAGACAAGCAAGCTAACAGACACCTATAAATATAGCTCAATGCAAATATTTGTCCATAGAGATTGTCATTAATTACCAAAACTATGCATGGGAGCAACCATGCACTTTCAAGCTCGAAGTCTATCACAGGAAAATAAACTTGGGTGTAGAGATAATTGTACGGCTATGCGGTGAAAAACAAAAAATTCACCTTACACGTAACAACCAAGATTCATCTCTGAAGGTACAAGTGATAGATTAGATTTAGATTCATAACGATGCATTGTAGCGGAAGTAGATGTTGATGAAGCCCGATGAAGATTCTCATGGCTAAGCCTAACGATGAGTATGTTGTCGGGTTGATGCATACAACTCCCTCCAAGGTTCAAACATATGATCCATCTAGGGATTCGCACACGTACGTACGACTCATCCAGTCCAGCGGATCTTCGTCACCTAGAACGAAGTTATCAATTGGAATATACGTGGAGAAATTCCAAACACATGGGAGAGAGAGAGATAGTTGGGAGAGGACTACACAAAAGCCAACTGGTGCAATTATGGGAGAGGGTCCTCTCGTTTATATAGAGGAGGGGGGCCTTGGAGTAGGGGCAAGCCCATACCTATTATGTGCTACCACCCCCTGGTGGGCCAGACCACTCGGTCGGCCGACCTAGGCTTGGATGGGGCGCCCTCCCAAACCTAAACCGCAGCCCCCCCTCCCACCCCACACACACAACTACTTGGTGGCTGCCCCCACATGGGTCCAACCTAGTGGGTGTAGCCCATTGAACACCCCGAAACATTGTAGAACCTTCCGAAACTTTTTCACACCCTTCTAAAATATTCAGATGGTCGTTTAGGGAATCCTGGACGTTCCTAGAACTCTTCCGGTTATCTCTCTGAAACTATTTTGATCACCCCGGAACCATTCTGATGCATCTCTCATATATTTATCACCAACATATTCAAACGACTAATGTAGACTTAAGTGTGTGACCCTGTTTGTTCGATAACATGTGACCATGATCCGGATCTCATCCGATCCATTATCAATAGAGGAGTCATTGAAAGAACTAGATGTCGCCTAGAGGGGGGTGAATAAGCGATTTAAAAACTTTTACGTTTAAGCTTGAATAAATACGGAATAAAACTAGCGTTTAATTTATCAAGCACAAAACCTAATATACTAGGTTCACCTATGTGAACCAACAACTTAGCTAGGCAAGTTAACAACAAGGATAGAAAAGATATATATTACTTCAAGTTCGATGGCTATCACAAGGTAAATGCATAAGTAGAGGGTTTGGTTATAGAGATAACCGACACAAGCGGAGACGGAGATTTGTTTCCCGTAGTTCCTTCCCAATGGAAGTACGTTTACGTTGGAGGGGTGTGGAGGCTCCTTGGACCTCCTACAAGCACGTCCGTGCTCACCCTATTCTCCGTGAGCTCCTCCCGTGGGGAATACCCGAAGTGGGATTTGCTCATCCACTATGAGGTCTTCTTGAGGGCGTTGACCAAACCCGTACAATGAGGTCGTCTTGAGGGCGTTGACCAAACCCGTACAATGTGTCCGAATCTTCACAACTTGAATATCTTCACGACACCCACCAACCGTCTAGGGTACACAATGCACCCAAGAGGCACAAGCTCTTGAGAACCCTATGCACCCAAGAGTAACAAGCTTCTCGAACTTCAATCCCATGTATCACCGTGGGGAACTCAAACCTATGCACCAAATGCAAAAGGCAAGACCACACAAGGTGGTCAAGTTCTTCTCTCCGAAATCCAACCAAAGTACCAAATGCTAAGGAGGGATTTGAGAGGAAGAACAAAGGAGAAACACAAAGCAACTCCAAGATCCGGATCCAAAGGATTCCCCTCACTTAGAGAAGATATGGCTTGGTGCAAATATAGATCTAGATCTCCTCTTTCTTTTGCCTCTAAATGGAGGCAAGAATAATGGAGGGATGGAGAGGAAGCAAGCTCTAAAAAGGTCAACAATGGAGGAGAGAGAGAGAGTGCAAAGAGTTAGGTACCTATTGGAGAAGAAGGTTGAAAGTGCATGGTTTCCCCCATGTGTTGTTTTGGTAATTAATGACAATCTCTATGGACTAATATGTGCTTTGAATTATATTTGTAGTGTTGGTCCATAAGGAATGCTTGAACTCCATATGTTGGAGTCAAGGCTAAAAGAAGAAGATTATATGTTGATCAAGGCTAAGTGCAAATTGATCAACATAGAAGATAAGGGTATGTGAAGATATGCGAAAGAATGTCTCTCCCATATTGGTGTATGGGGGAGCAATATGCGAGGCTTCACCGAGCGGAGCGTAATCAAGAAAGGTGATCCACTTAAGAGGAGATCAAGATCGTCATCATCTAGCTTAAGTGGAATGCGCAAGGTAAAGAAAGGTGATCCACTTGAGAGAAGATCAAGATCGTCATCATCTAGCTCAAGTGGAATGCGCAAGGCAAAGGTATGATCTTGATAGGGTTTCTATTTTACCGGTCTCGCGGTGTAGTTAGGAGACCGGGTTTTTAGAATAGGTAACCGTACTATCAAGAGGGGCTCTCAAGTGAGCTTTAGCGTATCGGTCGTAGAGAGCTCAAACCTTTGCATACTTGCATTCTTGCAATCATCTTTATTGGTTCTTATATGGATCTTATCGTGGTGTGGTATTGGTGCTTGTCGTGCTTGTCATGACAAGGCCAAGGTCACCGAAAACGGTTTTCATGTGTCTCCTCTTAAGTTTTCGGTGTTTGAGATTTTGCAGGTCCATCTATGTGGAAGGGTTCACTCTTCCATTTATTAGCAAAATCTCCCTTGCTTGGTTTCAATATTTTCACTTGTTATTGGGTAGCATTTGTCGTCCTCTTTCCAACAAAGTTGGTTTTATGTCATTCGGACTTCATTTGTAAAAGATATGGTTTTCCAGTTGTCAATAGAAAGGTTTTACCTTTCATCATTTGGTTTTACCATATCTTGTTGAACAATGATGTTTCTCTGCATAATCTTGTAGTGCTCGTTGTGACGATTCCAACGAGTCCACGATTATCAAAACTGGAGTTCGTATGTGGAAAATATTGCGGTTTTACCGACGAACGTTTTCTAGACAGAAAAGGAAAAGAAACAAAAGAAAGAAAAAAAGGAGGGAGCCTGCCGGCCATCAGCCCGGCATGGCCGGCTCCATGGCTGGGCTCTCTCGGTTTTGGCCCCGGTCATCATGTCCGGCTCCATGGCAGGCCAGCCCGGCCACTCCCCCGGCCATCCCCCGGCCTAGCCGGCCTCCCTCCTCCGGCTGCCCGAAATTTGGCCTAACGGCCATATTTTGGAGCTACTACTTAAGGGGCTTCTTCCCCAAAGGATTTTAGGGTTCCTAGCCACCATTTTGATCAAGTTTCTTTCCCACCATTGTTGATCTCTTGAACTTGCCTTTCTCTCAATCCCTCCAATAGTTCTTGCTAGTTTTTGAGGGAAAAGAGAGAGGAGGTCTAGATCCACGTTTCCACCGATCGGTTTCTCCTCTAAGTGAGGGGAACACTTTGGATCTAGATCTTTGGAGTTTCTTGGTGTTTCTCCTTGTTCTTCCTCTCAAATCCCTCCCAAGCATTAGTTGCTTTGGTTGGATTCGGGTTGGAAGAACTTGACCACTTAGTGTGTTCTTGCCATTGCATTAGTTGCATCGGTTTGAGTTCTCCACGGTGATTCGTGGAAAGTGAAGTTGAGAAGCTTGTTACTCTTGGGTGCTTTGGTGCCCTAGAGCTTGTTCCTCTAGGGCACGTTGGTACCCTAGACGGTTGTTGATTTCTCGGAGTCTTGGTGGCTTACGGGATTTGTTGAGAGCCTCCAATTGTGGAGTGTGGCTCAATCTTGTTCGTCTCGGAGCTTTGGTAGCTACGAAGACATTGCTGGGAGCCATCAATTGAGTTGTGGTGTGTGCCCCGGCCTTGGGCATCGAGTCTTGGCAGCTCGGTGCATTTGGTGAAGACCCTCCAACTTGTGGAGTGAGCTTCATCCCTATAAGGTTCTAATTGTCAACCTCAACGGCTGTCGGCGTAGTGGAAACCAGGGTACCACGAGCCGGCCTACCAGGGACCGCGACACCCTTCAGAAGATTTCGTTAAGGACCAGGCTCACCAAGCCTGGCGAGGCCCTTCAAGCCTGGCGAGGCGCTCCAAGCCTGGCGAGGCCCTTCAAGCCTGGCGAGGCCCTCCAAGCCTGGCGAGGCCCTCCAAGCCTGGCAAGGCCCTCCAAGCCTGGCGAGGCCCTTCAAGCCTGGCGAGGCCCTCCAAGCCTGGCGAGGCCCTCCAAGCCTGACGAGGCCCTCCAAGCCTGGCGAGGCCCTCCAAGCCTGGCGAGGCCCTTCAAGCCTGGCGAGGCTTTTCAAGCCTGGCGAGGCCCTTCAAGCCTGGCGAGGTTCCTTCCTCACGAAGCCAGCTATGCCTCCGCGGCAGAGCGCACATGGGCTCTCCACCCTCCGCAGAGTCACGGGCGCGCCAGCGCGCGGTGACGCCAGCGTCACAGTTGCCATTCCCATGTATAAAGCAGTCAACAAGACTGCACCAAGCAAAGGAGCTCCAAGACTTGCCACTTTGGTGATAAAGAGACCGTCTGCTGCTGCTGACGAGGGCGACGTCACCGTGGGGGTCACCCCAGAGCTCCTGCAGCGCCAGCCCACCATCCTGGTTGGACGGTGGCTTTTCCAGCTTTGGTGACGCCGCTCCTGCCATGGACCGCGTCCATGGACTTCACCTTTATCGTGCACCCTGCCTCCTCCTTCGTCGCTATGTGGCAGCCCTTCCCGCCTAGATTTTTGGGGGAAGAGGCCCAGGACGCCTATAAAAGGAGGGGGAGCACGATAGGGCAGGAGGGCGGTTCGATTTTCCCTGGGCTAGGGCAGATCTAGAGCAGCAGCCATGGTAGCCACCTCGAGCTCAAGAAGCTTCCCTGTACTAAAAACCTCTACAAGCAATACAACCAAGCAGGACGTAGGGGTTTTACCTCTCCAAGAGGGCCCTGAACCTGGGTAAGACCGAGCGTTCCATCTCTGCAGTGTTGTCCCGCAGCGAGTCCGACGAGCACCGTCGCCGGAGCACGTTGAGGGTTGTTTGACTCCGCGTTCAGCCCCTTACACGATACCTTGTGAGACGCACCCAGTTCCTGGGACAGTTCTCCGACATTTGGCGCGCCAGGTAGGGGGCTGAGGCGCATCTTCAACCTCGACGCAGCCATGGCCGGCCCTTCTCGCGCCGAATGACTCGCTCGCCGGACGGCCAGCGCCGCCACCGCTCCTCCTGCTGGCAACCCGCGCGGCCGCCCGCGCGAGAGCACCGCTCCGCCGCGCCGCGTCGACCCCGAGCCCCGCGTCGAGCACCCGGAGGACGACGACATCGACCACGCTGAGGACGACCTCGGCGAAGAGGAGGCCTCCTCCCTGCACCCGTCACGGGACGGTGCTGCCTCCTCGCTGGGCCGCCCTGCGCCCAGCCCAGCAACTGCGCTTCTCATGGCGCAGGAGCTGCTGCGGTACTGTCCCACGCCGGAGGCTCAAGAAGCCTGGCTCCATCGCCTCTCCGAGCTCGTCGGTGCCGCTGGCGTCGCCGCTCCTGCACCGTCCTGCTCCCTGGTTCTCTCAGGGCGTGTGGGAGACGTAGCGCACGGCGCTCCTCCCGCACCTCCTCTTCATCCCGCGCCCGCTCCAGCTCCACCGCAACCAGCTCCAACGGCGGCTCCTCCTCGCGACAACCGTGCTGCTTCGCACGCCTCGTCGCCGCATGACTGCTAAATCGTGCAGCCTCTCGGGGGCTTGCGCCACCCCTCGCCGAGGCCCCGGCCTTCTCGTCGAGGCTCGGGGGCTCGCGCCACCTACGTCCAGGCTCCGGCCTTCTCCCGAGGCACCGGCCTTCACGAGGCTGATCCCCCCGGTCCTCGCTGGAGCCACCCCATGCAGCCACGGTAAAAACGTCCAGGCTCCGGCCTTCTCCCGAGGCGCCGGCCTTCACGAGGCTGATCCCCTCGCGAGGCCCCGGTCCTCGCTGGAGCCACCCCGTGCAGCCACGGTAAAAACGTCCAGGCTCCGGCCTTCTCCCGAGGCGCTGGCCTTCACGAGGTTGATCCCCTCGCGAGGCCCCGGTCCTCGCTGGAGCCACACCGTGCAGCCACGGTAAAAACGTCAAGGCTTCCTCTCCGTGACAGCCACCCCGTGCAGCCACGGTAAAAACGTCAAGGCTTCCTCTCCGTGACAGCCACCCCGTGCAGCCACGGTAAAAACGTCAAGGCTTCCTCTCCGTGACAGCCACCCCGTGCAGCCACGGTAAAAACATCGTGGCCAAGGTCACATCCTCCACGAGGAAAAAGTTCGGGCTCCCCTCTCTACTATACGTTGCCTGGGGCCGTTCGAGAAGACTCCCAAGCCACCACGCCACGGCAAGGTGACTTCTTCAAGCACCATGCCTTGGCGAGGTGGATCCCCATGCCGGACATGGTGGACCGCAGGCTCAATGAAAGCCACCCCCGCATATGGGCCCCCTCTCTGAGCTCTCTTTACATGCGTCGCCTCGGGCCGCGAGAGTCTCAGCCACTGAATGTGGAACCCCATGCCTGACATGGCGGATTTTGCACTACTGGCCACGCCAGTGTAATGAACAACTACTTCGGGTCATTCTGAACTTTTGCGCATCGCGCCAGCATATTTTGCGGCTTCGGTAAGCTGTTATGATATTGCTGTTTATTCTCGCTCGTACGATCCCTCCTGTGTATCTCACGAGCGGGGGCTAGCATGGTGCCTGTGCCTCGGGAGCATCCCAGCAGCACCTCAAACCCAAGGGATCCGAGCTCTGAACTCGCGGGTCAGCTCTCATGTATGTCAACTCCTAAGGAGCTCTGAACTCATGGACCAGCTCCCGTGCACGTCAACTCACCAAGGACCTTGGTGCCTGTTCCCCTCGCAAGACACACATGAAGGAACCTACGAGCACGCTTAAGTTATCTAGCTATGTATTGCTTGTGGGTATGCCTATCTGTCCAAACGCAGGAAAGCAGGTTCAAAAACAGGCCTCAGGCACCCTCGCCAAGGCAAAAACGCCTCTCCAGGGAACCAACACCCTCTCCAAGGCAAAAACGCCTCATCAGGGAACCAACACCCTCTTCAAGCAAAAACGCCTCGCGAAGCTAAGTCCAAACACTTGGTTAAATTTCCTCTCGCTGGTTTTTGTCCCTCAAAAGGTTTTTCTCTCTCCTATGCCTCATGGGCTGCTTGTGCGTTAAAGGGGAACCCCAGGCATCGCGCCCCGGGGATCTTACTTCTTGAGGCCTCACGCACCCCCCGGCCTTGTGGAGCCCTGACTCTCACATACCGAAGCGGCGGTGGTGTAGCGCTAAGAGAGGGTCCTAAAACGTAGAGCGAAAAAGACATGAAAGGGGAGATAAAAAGCCTCCCGAGGGGCATTCGCTGGTTTTCGTCCCTCAAGCCTCTTTTTCTCTCTTACGCCTCATGGGCTGCTTGCGCGTCAAAGGGGAGCCCCGAGCATCGCGTCTCGGGAGCCCTTACCTCTCGAAGGCTCATGCACCCCCCGGCCTTGTGGAGCCCTGACTCTCACATACCGAAGCGGCGGTGGTGTAGCGCTAAGAGAAGGGTCCTACGACGTAGAGCGAAAAAGACATGAGACAGGAAATAAAAAGTCTCCCGAGGGGCACGCGCAAGTGCATTCAAGTCCTTACAACAAGGCATTACAAGCAAAACTAAGTTAATTTGTGCCTCGTGCACACCTAGCTATAGGAAGGCTCAAGCAGCAGTTTCTTCGTCCTCCAAGGTCCCCGCACCGTCGCGGGGCGCGGAGGCCTCGATGCTTGTCGAGGCACCCGAGGCACCTTGCCTCGGGCTTGGGCGGCCTCAGGTGGAGCCTGGGGGCTCATGTGGGAGTCCCCCGACATTTGGCGCCTCTCCTGCTGTGGCCGCTCTCGCCGCGGCCTCGGGCTCGTCAGCCCCTCCTGCCGTGGCCGCTCCAGCCGCGGCCTCGGGTTCGTCAGCCCCCTCTCCGGCGTCCTTGCGGCCTCGGTCGCCACCTCCTCAACCTACCCCTCCGCACGGTGTTTCCTTCGCAGGAGGGGGGTAGCTGCGCGCCATGGCTCGCCAGCCGTGGGCGTCACATGTGCCACAACGACGCCAGGGTGCTCCCAAGCTTGTGGAGCCTTCGCCTCCTCATCGACCAACCTCATCAACAAGTACCGGCGCAGCCGCTGCGCCCCGCGTGTCTCGGGCCAGGCAGGCTGTTTTTTGGGCCCGCGACGCTTCGCCTACGCCCAGTGGACTCCAGCATGCCCATCGCGGGCCCGGGGGCTACTATCGGCGTAGTGGAAACCAGGGTACCACGAGCCGGCCTACCAGGGCCCGCGACACCCTTCAGAAGATTTCGTTAAGGACTAGGCCCACCAAGCCTGGCGAGGCCCTTCAAGCCTGGCGAGGCCCTTCAAGCCTGGCGAGGCTCTCCAAGCCTGGCGAGGCCCTTCAAGCCTGGCGAGGCGCTCCAAGCCTGGCGAGGCCCTTCAAGCCTGGCGAGGCCCTCCAAGCCTGGCGAGGCCCTCCAAGCCTGGCGAGGCCCTTCAAGCCTGGCGAGGCCCTCCAAGCCTGGCGAGGCCCTTCAAGCCTGGTGAGGCCCTTCAAGCCTGGCGAGGCCCTTCAAGCCTGGCGAGGCCCTCCAAGCCTGGCGAGGCCCTCCAAGCCTGGCGAGGCCCTCCAAGCCTGGCGAGGCCCTCCAAGCCTGGCGAGGCTCTCCAAGCCTGGCGAGGCCCTTCAAGCCTGGCGAGGCTTTTCAAGCCTGGCGAGGCCCTTCAAGCCTGGCGAGGCTCTTCAAGCCTGGCGAGGTTCCTTCCTCACGAAGCCAGCTATGCCTCCGCGGCAGAGCGCACATGGGCTCTCCACCCTCCGCAGAGTCACGGGCGCGCCAGCGCGCGGTGACGCCAGCGTCACAGTTGCCATTCCCATGTATAAAGCAGTCAACAAGACTGCACCAAGCAAAGGAGCTCCAAGACTTGCCACTTTGGTGATAAAGAGACCGTCTGCTGCTGCTGACGAGGGCGACGTCACCGTGGGGGTCACCCCAGAGCTCCTGCAGCGCCAGCCCACCATCCTGGTTGGACGGTGGCTTTTCCAGCTTTGGTGACGCCGCTCCTGCCATGGACCGCGTCCATGGACTTCACCTTTATCGTGCACCCTGCCTCCTCCTTCGTCGCTATGTGGCAGCCCTTCCCGCCTAGATTTTTGGGGGAAGAGGCCCAGGACGCCTATAAAAGGAGGGGGAGCACGATAGGGCAGGAGGGCGGTTCGATTTTCCCTGGGCTAGGGCAGATCTAGAGCAGCAGCCATGGTAGCCACCTCGAGCTCAAGAAGCTTCCCTGTACTAAAAACCTCTACAAGCAATACAACCAAGCAGGACGTAGGGGTTTTACCTCTCCAAGAGGGCCCTGAACCTGGGTAAGACCGAGCGTTCCATCTCTGCAGTGTTGTCCCGCAGCGAGTCCGACGAGCACCGTCGCCGGAGCACGTTGAGGGTTGTTTGACTCCGCGTTCAGCCCCTTACACGATACCTTGTGAGACGCACCCAGTTCCTGGGACAGTTCTCCGACAACGGCAACATAGTGACAAGTGCCTCGCCACATTGGTGGTAAGACACAATGGAGATACGGTGTGCCATATCAAGGCTACTTGGTGTTTCACATTGGTGAACACCGCGCCGCTCCAACGGAGACTAGCTTCCATTGGGAAGTGAACTTCGGGATAAATCATCGTCTCCAAGTGCCTCGGTATTTCTATACCCGAGCTTCTTACTTATGCTATTTACTTTGTGATAGCCATAGAGTTTAAAGTTATATATCTTGCTATCACCTAGTTGATTATATTGATTAGCATAAGTTGTTGGTGCACATAGGTAAACCTAGCTAGTTTAGGTTTTGGCTTGATAAATTAAACGTTAGTTTTATTCCGCATTTATTCAAGCCTTAACCGTAATAATTTTAAATCGCCTATTCACCCCCCCTCTAGGCGACATCCGTGTCCTTTCAATTGGTATCAGAGACGGTTCTCTCTTTGTAGGGCTTCACGGCCTAGAGAGTAAAGATGTCGTCTAGTGGTGTAGTGCACAATGCCTCTTTAATATTCGATGGCACTAATTATAATGATTGGAGAAATCGCATGCTAAATTATTTTAGGAACATTAATCCATATATAGAGCAAATTTTAGATATGGGTTTTCCTCCTCCAAAGGATCCGAAAACATTATCTTTAGAGGATGAGGAAAATTCTTATCTAGATGCTCAAGCTTCTAACATGGTTTTCATGTCTTTGAGAAATGCAGTTGCTTTGTCGATCTCTCCTTATCGGAATGCTCATGAGCTATGGACCAAGCTTCAAGACAATTATGTTGTGTCCATTGATAGTGAGAATGATTGTTCTCCCTCCACCTCCGGGTGTGATGAGTTCTCAACTTCTTCTACTTCACCTACACGAGGCAAGCCACAGAATAATGCAATGGTGAGTATGGATATATTTCGCAACAATGATAGTGAGCTTCTTGTAGATGATATTTCATCTCTATCTTATTGCAATGATTTATCTTTGGACTTAAACACATCTAGCACTATAAATGTTTTACATGCTTGTGTTGATAATCCTTGCTTATCTTCTAAATCGTCAAGTAATGATGATCATGACAATAATAATGATGATGAAGAAGATGATGCTTACTTTAGTAAGAAAGGCCTAATGGTTCTAAATGCTCTTTCAAATAATAAAAATGCTTGTGAGAACCTTCATGAAATCATGAGCACCCTTGTTGAGCGAGGGATTGCTTTTGAAAATTTGGAAGCTCGTGAAAATGAAAGTCTTAGCCGCGAACGTGATTATGCGAACACGATTGCGGATCTTGAGGAAGCTCTTGAAGAAGAACAAACCACCAAGAAATCTCTTAAGGAGACATTTACTCTTGAGTTATCTAAAGTAAAGAAAACTCATGATAGAGCTCTCAAGGTGGCTAATGATTTTAAAATAAAAAATGATGAGCTTGTTGTTGAAATTGTTAGACTCCTTGAGGCTAATAAGAAATTTGAAAAGGATGTCAAGTCCTTGGAAGATTCTCTTGCACATCTCACTAAGTCCCATGATCAACTCCAAGCTCAATTGCTAAAAGAGCTTCCTACTTGTTCTCCCATTGCTATTAATGTTGATGCTTGTGCTACTAACTCTATTTCTTGTGAAGCATCCATTTTAAAGGAGAATGTTGGGCTAAGGGCTCAACTTAAATTGCTAACTAGCAATTATGAGATATTGGAAGAAAGCCATGAGAAGCTCTTGATCTCTCATGAGGATCTTCTAGTATCTCATGATAAGCTAAAGTTAGCTCATGAGGCTATCACTATCAAGGTAATATCTAGTGAGCCTCATGTGGACAATGGCACAACTTCTACTAAAAATGCTATAATACCATGTGCTAGTCCTTGTAATTCTTCATCTCAACCTAGTGGGAAATCATATGTTGAATTACATTTCGTGCCTAGTTGCTCTAACAATGAAGCCTCAACTTCCACTAGTGCTTGTGTAGCTACTAACCTTGTAGGGAAGTCTAAAGAGCACAAGGTACAACCCACCTCTTTGAAGAAAGATGTGGAGAAGCGTCATAAAGGGAAGGCCACACTTGACAACATGTTGAGTGTGCAAAAATCCCCCAATGACAAGAGTGGACTTGGATTCAACTCCAATATCAAGAACAAGTCCAAGAGTAGCAATAAGAAGGGCCAAGAACAAGTCAATCATTTGGCCAAGATTGTTTGCTTCAAGTGCAAAGTTGAAGGGCACCATGTTAGGGATTGCCCAATGAAGAAGAAGCCTCTTAGTGAGAAGCAACTAGGGAAGCGGCCTATTGTTCAATCTCATGCTCAATCTCGAGTTGAACAAGGGTCACCTCCTAAGAAGACTCAAGTTATTGCTCCTCAAGTTGGGGAGCCTATTAAGAAGAAAGAGAAGAGTCGATGTTGCTACTTATGCCGTGAGAAGGATCACTTGGCTTCTTCATGCACTAATGGTACCCTATCCAACCCCATAATAATTGATGATGTTTATTCTCTTAGGAAGGATAGGGTTGGCAATGTGTTTGCCAAATATGTGGGAACTCAAAGTGGTGTCAAGAAAAGAACCATTTGGGTTGCCAAGCCTATTGTGACTAACTTCTTAGGACCCAACTTGGTTGGGGACCAACAAGCTCAAACTTGATCAATAGGTTGTTGTTGGAGGACATTGGCGACTTGGCTATCATGTGAAGAATTAAGGGATCTTCATGTTTATGATTCATCAAGCCAAGCCAATTGGATTATCATATATCTATCTCATATCCAATGCTCCTTCTTGCGGTAACTTGTGTTTAAATTATATATACATGAGAGAAGTCCAATTTACCCCCCTAAACTTATCAAGAAGTTCAGTTTGCAACCCTTAACTCTCATTTGGTTCAATTTTGAACCCTGAATTATGAAAACCGTTCAAAATAACACCTTTCACCGTTTGGCCAGGTTTTAAGCCGGTTTATTTTCGCCATGTCAGCGTTTTTTTTTCTGGTATGCTAACTCAATGTACTGGTCGAAATTAATCTACTACGTATGCAATACATTCTCGCAAAGTCACAGGTCGGTATCAATAACCCCTCGCCAGATCACAGCGCCGCCAGCCCCTGCCTGGGCCGCCGCCATGCACTGACCTGTCCTTGCCCAGGCCGCCGTAGTTAGGGCTGGGGTTAATCGCCGAGGAGCTGCTGGGTTGCATCCTCCGTTCTAGGTAAGAAACCTGTTTAATCAGACGTACACGTACATGCGGTTGCGTGATTGTATCTCTCTGCACTTCGTATGCTTAAAATTAGTGTTGCCAAGAACAGTAGCATCGAAGGATCTGTTTAATTAACTTTATGAATTCACTAGATCAATAGATTATTGATCGGGCCATGTTACTAAGATTCATTAGTGAACTATACACTACTAGCTAGCTAGCCCTCGGCCTCTTGCTGGATGAATCGAAGTAGCGACCCCAGCCCCTCTCCCTCCCGTCCTCCCCTGAGCTTCCTCTCTGGTCTGTTGTCCACGCCGGTAGCAGCGACTCGCCACGCTGCGTGGTCGCCGCTCTGTGCTGGCTGCAGGCTGGCCACGCAGGGATGTGGAGGGCGGAGGTTGATTTGAAGGCAGGCGCTGGAGCTAGGTGATTGCAGGCCGGTGGAGGTGCGCTATTCCATCGTCGTTGTTCGATGAATGAGCATGATTGTTTTTTATGGGAGACGAGCCTGGTCTGGATAGAGTAGACAAAGTTTGATCGGTATGTTTCTGATGCATGCATGTACGAGCGTATGCAAATACAAGTATCTTGTATTTCGACCAATACATTGAGTTGGCATACCGGAAAAACGCTTACATGGCGACAAAAACCGGTTTAAAACCTGGCCAAACGCTGAAAGGTGTTATTTTGAACGGTTTTCATAATTCAGGGTTCAAAAGTGAACCAAATAAGAGTTAAGGGTTGTAAACCGAACTTCTTGACAAGTTTAGGGGGGTAAATTGGACTTGTCTCTATATACATTGAAAGTTGCTTGCTCCCTTGCATGTGTTAGTTTTGTTCCTAGCATATGCTTGTATATGTTGTGCTTATTACTTACCTTGAGCAATCAAGTTTGTGTATGTTAATGTGCGCTCCATATATGTGTAAACTTTGTGTTGAGTCTTTATTGGATCTTGTGTTGATTTCAATTGGCTCTTTTGAGAGATTAATGGACTATCCCATTTTGGGGGAGTGATATGCTTTGTGCACTTCACTAACCTAAAAATGTGTGTACATGAGGCACACCACCTAGGATTGATATTTCAATATTATCTAGTTACTATGTGGTATGTCATGTTCATAAGAAATTCAAATTCTACAATGTCCATTAATTTCTCTAGTTGGTTTTATTTGCCTCTTGCTTAGATAAAATGAATTTTCACATTATGGGGGAGTAATAAGCTTTGTGCATATTACAATCCCACACAATGTGAACATTTGAGGTTTGCCACTTAGATTTGATGTTGTAAATTATCTTATTCCTATGTGGCATGTTTGCTCAAACAAGTTCCAATTTTTCATTTTGGTTATCCTTTGACTCTTGTTTGTGTGAGTTTGCTTGGTGTGGGTTTTCTCTAATATGCACTTCCATATATTATTTGAGAAACCATTTGTTCCATATTATTCTAACCATGGCCTTGCCGGTTGGTTTGAATAGTTGGGACTACCAACAAACTTTATTTAAATATGGTGTTTTATTTCTTATCTCTTGCCATATGTTTTATCTTGTGAGGATATTCGTTGATACCCCTATCACCGGGAAAATAATCCCAAATGGTCATTGTCCTTGGACAATCCATATTTATGTTTGTGATAGAATATTTTTGATTATCCTTACATTGGCATTGACTTTTATTTGCCCCATCTCTTGCCAAAATATTTATTTTGACTCCCATTTCCTTCCTTGCCTCTTGCATGGATCCTAATTTTCAATTGGTAGTGTTTAGTATTGTAAATAAAATATGAAGAGTAATGATCTCTTGTGCGTGCATTTTGTATTCAAATGCAAATATCAAAAATAATGCATGAATCTTGGGGGAGCATTCCTTTTTATTTAGAACACTATTCTATCTATCAATATTTGATCCTTTCAATTGGCAGTTGATTTCTATCATATGTGTTTATGGAAGACAAATCTTTTTCTCTTGATGCTTTGTGCCATCATTAAAAGTGTAGAGGGTGTTTGGTTTATTTGGTGTAACCTTGCTCTCTCTTGGGAGTCTTGCTTTCTCATTCCCCGTTTTATGTTCTATCTCCTTGAATGAGGAAAGCCAGTTGAACATCTCTCCTTTTGTCTGTTATGCTCATCGTCATTGCTTTGGTACCTTCAATTGGTATTAATTGGGATTTAATATCTCCTCCATAGATATTTGTTCCAATTGATATTGATTGTGGGAGTTTTGATACCTTATTGATTTATTTTACTTTACTTGATTCCGGTCAAGTATTATCCTCTTCTTGGTATCTTTTCTCCTAGTGGTATCTTATTTTCAATTGGTGTCTTATCTCTCATGTGTTGTTTGATTTGATTCCTATTGATATCTCACTTCATGTGTTGATGTGTTTTGGAATCAATCATTTGTTTGATTTGATTTTTCATCAATCATTTGTTGATTTGATTTTTCCTCAATCATGTGTTGATTTGGACTTTGATATAATTTGGACAACCTTTTTGTGTCACACCTTGGTGTGCTCTCTTCTTGGTTTACTTGGTGTTTTTGTCCAAATTGTATCTCTCTTGGTTCTCATGAGTCTATGCATGTATATGTACTAGTATGTATATTTTATGGCATGCTAGTCTTTTAGTTCCAATATATAGGGGATACTCCACCAAATCCTAAACCGGCTAAGATGTGCATGAAATTCAATTTCATATCTATATGCACATATTTATGCGGAGTGTTTCCTATATATTGTAGTTTATCTAACTACTATGGGACCCAATGAGTTTGGGAACCATTTTGTGCTTAAATTGTGTTTTAGGTACAATAGAGATACATTGGATGCTTGCCTCATTCATAAGGAAGGTGTTCTCACCGTGTGATTATTGGAGTCAAGCTTTGATGATAAACAAATCCTCATCTTCTTCATCGTCAATGTATCTCGGTAACAAGTATCTACCTCATGCATACTTTTCTAGTTTCAACCTTGTGTAGGTTGTTTCTTAGCATGAAAGCTCCTATTTTGCAATTGTTGTGGTTTTGGCTTGTTTCCTTCACGTGATATATCTTTGTGATATTTGTGATGAAATTGCAAAAAACCTTTTTCTTCAATTGGTATAATTTTTTTATGATACTTGTTGCCTATCTCAAAGCATCTTCACTATCTCTTGTTCCCTTAGTGATATGTGTGATGTCTTTGATATTTTTTAAGTTCATTTATATACAATGAGATAAATTTGAGGTGTGTGCTATGCTTTTAAGCAATAATCTCTTTTGTATATTCATGACTTTCCCTTTTGGATACCATGGTTTCCATTTTATCAACCATCTCATATATGCAAGTTTCTTTGTGGATGTATATCATCAATGATTTGTCTACTTAGAAACCTATACATATGAGAGAGGTCACCTTCTAGTTGGTATCCTAATTCTTTTGATCTACCTTGCTTTTATCTATAATTCTTTGGTGGCTCCAAAATTGTCTCATGAGTGCTTGTCTCATTTTTATTGGTATCTTTGCGCACTCAAGTTCTAGTAAAGATCTTTGACTTCATGCTTATCATGGTGAGCATGTTAATTTTTATTGGCTAAATGCTCTCACTAGCTTTTGGCATTTTCAATTGGTTTTAGTTTCCAATTGGTATCCCTAAGCTTGTGAACATACTCATTTAAAGATCTTCCTTTTATCTCGGTTGGGCCTATCCTATGTTGATTTTCTAAAGATTGGTATTCTTGAGGTTGTGAACATATTATTTTTGAAAAATCTTCTTTATAAAGTTGTGTGTGACAATACTTGATATATAACTTATTTCCATTTGGTTAAGACTATGTGTCTTACCAAATTAATTGTCTTGTCACACACACATACTCTTGGTTGGACCTTTCTTGATAGTTTCTCTTAATAGGTATCTCCTTTTGGCTCAACCACATCTTTAGTGCAAGTGCTTTGGTTTGATTTAATTTTTACATCCTTGCACTTGGTGAGTGTTCTAGATGATTTTGGGGGAGCAAGGATTCCATATTAGTGCACTCCTCAGTAGAGCATGAACATTGGGGAGCTTCTCCATTTTTATTTAGAACTCTCGCCTTGGATCTTTTTTATTGCTTTTCTCCTTTGTGGAGATGTTTAGAATGATTTCATCCTTTTGCAATTTTTGGATCCTCAATATAGTTTGATTTCCTCTAATTATTCATCAATGAATATGTGCATTTGATTCCACTCACATTTTGAGAAATGCACACTTTATGGAGGAATTCATATTATATTGGCTTTCTAAATTTTTCTTCCCATTTCGGCAATCGATGCCAATGGGCGAGAAGTTTAGAGGGTTTAAGGGAACTTGGGTTTTATGCTTTTATTGCATTTGCCTTTAATGCGCTTTGCATCCTTGCTTGTTTGTCTTGCAAGGTTGCTATATTCATTATATAAACCCTGTTAAAAGGGATTGTCATAAATTACCAAAATGGGGGAGATTGAAAGTGCATGGTTGCCCCCATGTGTTGTTTTGGTAATTAATGACAATCTCTATGGACTAATGTGTGCTTTGAGTTATATTTGTAGTGTTGGTCCATAAGGAATGCTTGAACTCCATATGTTGGAGTCAAGGCTAAAAGAAGAAGATTATATGTTGATCAAGGCTAAGTGCAAATTGATCAACATAGAAGATAAGGGTATGTGAAGATATGCGAAAGAATGTCTCTCCCATATTGGTGTATGGGGGAGCAATATGCGAGGCTTCACCGAGCGGAGCGTAATCAAGAAAGGTGATCCACTTGAGAGGAGATCAAGATCGTCATCATCTAGCTCAAGTGGAATGCGCAAGGTAAAGAAAGGTGATCCAATTGAGAGAAGACCAAGATCATCATCATCTAGCTCAAGTGGAATGCGCAAGGCAAAGGTATGATCTTGATAGGGTTTCTATTTTACCGGTCTCGCGGTGTAGTTAGGAGACCGGGTTTTTAGAATAGGTAACCGTACTATCAAGAGGGGCTCTCAAGTGAGCTTTAGCGTATCGGTCGTAGAGAGCTCAAACCTTTGCATCCTTGCATTCTTGCAATCATCTTTATTGGTTCTTATTTGGCTCTTATCGTGGTGTGGTATTGGTGCTTGTCGTGCTTGTCATGACAAGGCCAAGGTCACCGAAAACGGTTTTCATGTGTCTCCTCTTAAGTTTTCGGTGTCGGAGATTTTGCCGGTCCATCTATGCGGAAGGGTTCACTCTTCCATTTATTAGCAAAATCTCCCTTGCTTGGTTTCAATATTTTCACTTGTTATTGGGTAGCATTTGTCGTCCTCTTTCCAACAAAGTTGGTTTTATGTCATTCGGACTTCATTTGTAAAAGATATGGTTTTCCGGTTGTCAATAGAAAGGTTTTACCTTTCATCATTTGGTTTTACCATATCTTGTTGAACAATGATGTTTCTCTGCATAATCTTGTAGTGCTCGTTGTGACGATTCCAACGAGTCCACGATTATCAAAACCGGAGTTCGTATGTGGAAAATATTGCGGTTTTACCAACGAACGTTTTCTAGACAGAAAAAGAAAAGAAACAAAAGAAAGAAAAAAGGAGGGAGCCTGCCGGCCATCAGCCCGGCATGGCCGTCTCCATGGCTGGGATCTCTCGGTTTGGGCCCCGGCCATCATGGCCGGCTCCATGGCAGGCCAGCCCGGCCACTCCCCTGGCCATCCCCCGGCCTGGCCGGCCTCCCTCCTCCGAATGCCCGAAATTTGGCCTAACGGCCATATTTTGGAGCTACTACTTAAGGGGCTTCTTCCCCAAAGGATTTTAGGGTTCCTAGCCACCATTTTGAGCAAGTTTCTTTCCCACCATTGTTGATCTCTTGAACTTGCCTTTCTCTCAATCCCTCCAATAGTTCTTACTAGTTTTTGAGGGAAAAGACAGAGGAGGTCTAGATCCACGTTTCCACCGATCGGTTTCTCCTCTAAGTGAGGGGAACACTTTGGATCTAGATCTTTGGAGTTTCTTGGTGTTTCTCCTTGTTCTTCGTCTCAAATCCCTCCCAAGCATTAGTTGCTTTGGTTGGATTCGGATTGGAAGAACTTGACCACTTAGTGTGTTCTTGCCATTGCATTAGTTGCATCGGTTTGAGTTCTCCACGGTGATTCGTGGAAAGTGAAGTTGAGAAGCTTGTTACTCTTGGTTGCTTTGGTGCCCTAGAGCTTGTTCCTCTAGGGCACGTTGGTACCCTAGACGGTTGTTGATTTCTCGGAGTCTTGGTGGCTTACGGGATTTGTTGAGAGCCTCCAATTGTGGAGTGTGGCTCAATCTTGTTCGTCTCGGAGCTTTGGTAGCTACGAAGACATTGCCGGGAGCCATCAATTGAGTTGTGGTGTGTGCCCCAGCCTTGGGCATCGATTCTTGGCGGCTCGGTGCATTTGGTGAAGACCCTCCAACTTGTGGACTGAGCTTCATCCCTATAAAGGTTCTAGTTGTCAACCTCAACGGCAACATAGTGACAAGTGCCTCGCCACATTGGTGGTAAGACACAACGGAGATACGATGTCCCATATCAAGGCTACTCGGTGTTTCACATTGGTGAACACCGCGCCGCTCCAACGGAGACTAGCTTCCATTGGGAAGTGAACTTCGGGATAAATCATCGTCTCCAAGTGCCTCAGTATTTCTATACCCGAGCTTCTTACTTATGCTATTTACTTTGTGATAGCCATAGAGTTTAAAGTTATATATCTTGCTATCACCTAGTTGATTATATTGATTAGCATAAGTTGTTGGTGTACATAGGTAAACCTAGCTAGTTTAGGTTTTGGCTTGATAAATTAAACGTTAGTTTTATTCCGCATTTATTCAAGCCTTAACCGTAATAATTTTAAATCGCCTATTCACCCCCCCCCCTCTAGGCGACATCCGTGTCCTTTCAAAGGCCCCTTAAATAGGTAGCCCGAAAAACTGGCCATTGGGCTCAGATTCGCGCAGGGCGGTACTACCGCCCCACACAAATCAGACCACCAACGGCACTCTGCGAAACCCACGGGGCCGGTACATCCGGGAAAAGGGCCGGTAGTACCGATTAACCCGGTACTACTGGAAGCCACTTCCGGGTAGAAAACAGGAAAGGTCCAGTACCAAGAAAACGAACTTCGGAAGTAGGCCGGTACATGACCCGGTACTACCGACCATGGTTCGGTCGGTATAACCGGAAAACGGCCCCATAGTACCGGAGAAGCCGATACTTCTGGTGCAACTTCCGGGCCACTTCCGGATTTAAACATAAGGTATCCAGTACCGAAAACTTATCCCGGAACTAAGCCCGGTACTACCGTCCATGGTCTGGTCGGTACTACCGGCTAGAACATCGGTACTACCGGCTGAAGAAAAACAACAGATCCTGAAACTGAATAACTTTTGCAAGGAAACTCCGATCGAGGTGAATCCAATTTTGTTGGAAAGAGGACGACAAGAGCTACCCTACAAAACAAGCAAGGGAGATTGTGCAAAGGGGTGTAATGGTGAAACCTTCCACACGGATGAACCGGCAAAAACTCCAACACCGAAAACGCAATTGAAGACGCATACGAAATCCGTTTTCGGTGAATTTGGCCTTGTCATGACGAGCACAACAAGCACAAAGACCACACCACGATAAGAGCCAAATAAGAACCAATAAAGATGATGCCAAGGATACAAAGTTTTGATCTCTCTATGAAGGATACGATCAAGATACTCGCTCGAGAGCCCCTCTTGATAGTACAGCTATCTATCCTATAACCCGATCTCCCCACTAACATCATGAGACCGGTAAAATAGAAACCCTACCAAGATCATACCTTTGCCTTGCGCATAATCAACTTGAGGTCGATGATGACGATCTTGGCCTTCTCAAGTTGGACCACCTTTCTTGATTGCGCTCCGCTTGGCGAAGACTCACATGTTGCTTCCCCATACACCAATATGGGAGAAACACTTCTTCGACATATCTTCACTTGGCCTTTATCTTCGAAAGGGTGGCAAGCTTCAAGCTTGCTCATGGAGAATAACATGAGAGCACTTGATCAACTTGCACTTAGCCTTGATCAACCAATACTCTTGTTCTTTTAGCCTTGACTCCAACATATGGAGTCCAATCATTGCTTATGGACCAAACCTACAAGTATATCTCAATACACACATTAGTCCATTGAGATTGTCATTAATTACCAAAACCACACATGGGTGGGGGGGGGGCAACCATGCTCTTTCAGTCGTGGATGCCCATATTGATTCCTTCCATTGTTTGAATTANAAGTAAATAACCCATGATAGAGCTCTCAAGGTGGCTAATGATTTTAAAATAAAAAATGATGAGCTTGTTGTTGAAATTGTAGACTCCTTGAGGCTAATAAGAAATTTGAAAAGGATGTCAAGTCCTTGGAAGATTCTCTTGCACATCTCACTAAGTCCATGATCAACTCCAAGCTCAATTGCTAAAAGAGCTTCCTACTTGTTCTCCCATTGCTATTAATGTTGATGCTTGTGCTACTAACTCTATTTCTTGTGAAGCATCCATTTTAAAGGAGAATGTTGAGCTAAGGGCTCAACTTAAATTGCTAACTAGCAATTATGAGATATTGGAAGAGAAAGCCATGAGAAATCTCTCGAGCTCTCATGAGGATCTTCTAGTATCTCTGATAAGCTAAAGTTAGCTCATGAGGCTATCGCTACCAAGGTAATAATCTAGTGCGCCTCATGTGGACAATGGCACAACTTCTACTAAAAATACTATAATACCATGTGCTAGTCCTTGTAATTCTTCATCTCAACCTAGTGGGAAATCATATGTTGAATTACATTTCGTGCCTAGTTGCTCTAACAATGAAAGCCTCAACTTCCACTAGTGCTTGTGTAGCTACTAACCTTGTAGGGAAGTCTAAAGAGCACAAGGTACAAGCTACATCTTTGAAGAAAGATGTGGAGAAGCGTCATAAAGGGAAGGCCAACTTGACAACATGTTGAGTGTGCAAAAATCCCCCTAATGACAAGAGTGGACTTGGATTCAACTCCAATATCAAGAACAAGTCCAAGAGTAGCAATAAGAAGGGCCAAGAACAAGTCAATCATTCGGCCAAGATTGTTTGCTTCAAGTACAAAGTTGAAGGGCACCATGTTAGGGATTGCCCAATGAAGAAGAAGCCTCTTAGTGAGAAGCAACTAGGGAAGCGGCCTATTGTTCAATCTCATGCTCAATCTCGAGTTGAACAAGGGCCACCTCCTAAGAAGACTCAAGTTATTTCTCCTCAAGTGGGGAGCCTATTAAGAAGAAAGAGAAAGAGTCGATGTTGCTACTTATGCCGTGAGAAGGATCACTTGGCTTCTTCATGCACTAATGGTACCCTATCCAACCCCATAATAATTGATGATGTTTTATTCTCTTAGGAAGGATAGGGTTGGCAATGTGTTTGCCAAATATGTGGGAACTCAAAGTGGTGTCAAGAAAAGAACCATTTGGGTTGCCAAGCCTATTGTGACTAACTTCTTAGGACCCAACTTGGTTGGGGACCAACAAGCTCAAACTTGATCAATAGGTTGTTGTTGGAGGACATTGGCGACTTGGCTATCATGTGAAGAATTAAGGGATCTTCATGTTTATAATTCATCAAGCCAAGCCATTGGATTATCATATATCTATCTCATATCCAATGCTCCTTCTTGCGGTAACTTGTGTTTAAATTATATATACATTGAAAGTTGCTTGCTCCCTTGCATGTGTTAGTTTTGTTCCTAGCATATGCTTGTATATGTTGTGCTTATTACTTACCTTGAGCAATCAAGTTTGTGTATGTTAATGTGCGCTCCATATATGTGTAAACTTTGTGTTGAGTCTTTATTGGATCTTGTGTTGATTTCAATTGGCTCTTTTGAGAGATTAATGGACTATCCCATTTTGGGGGAGTGATATGCTTTGTGCACTTCACTAACCTAAAAATGTGTGTACATGAGGCACACCACCTAGGATTGATGTTTCAATATTATCTAGCTACTATGTGGTATGTCATGTTCATGAGAAATTCAAATTCTACAATGTCCATTAATTTCTCTAGTTGGTTTTGTTTGCCTCTTGCTTAGATAATATGAATTATCACATTATGGGGGAGTAATAAGCTTTGTGCATATTACAATCCCACACAATGTGAACATTTGAGGTTTGCCACTTAGATTTGATGTTGTAAATTATCTTATTCCTATGTGGCATGTTTGCTCAAACAAGTTCCAATTTTTCATTTTGGTTATCCTTTGACTCTTGTTTGTGTGAGTTTGCTTGGTGTGGTTTTTCTCTAATATGCACTTCCATATATTATTTGAGAAACCATTTGTTCCATATTATTCTAACCATGGCCTTGCCGGTTGGTTTGAATAGTTGGAACTACCAACAAACTTTATTAAAATATGGTATTTAATTTCTTATCTCTTGCCATATGTTTTATCGTGTGAGGATATTCGTTGATACCCCTATCACCGGGAAAATAATCCCAAATGGTCATTGTCATTGGACAATCCATATTTATGTTTGTGATAGAATATTTTTGATTATCCTTACATTGGCATTGACTTTTATTTGCCCCATCTCTTGCCAAAATATTTATTTTGACTCCCATTGCCTTCCTTGCCTCTTGCATGGATCCTAATTTTCAATTGGTAGTGTTTAGTATTGTAAATAAAATATGAAGAGTAATGATCCCTTGTGCGTGCATTTTGTATTCAAATGCAAATATCAAAAATAATGCATGAATCTTGGGGGAGCATTCCTTTTTATTTAGAACACTATTCTATCTATCAATATTTGATCCTTTCAATTGGCATTTGATTTCTATCATATGTGTTTATGGAAGACAAATCTTTTTCTCTTGATGCTTTGTGCCATCATTAAAAGTGTAGAGGGTGTTTGGTTTATTTGGTGTAACCTTGCTCTCTCTTGGGAGTCTTGCTTTCTCATTCCCCATTTTATGTTCTATCTCCTTGAATGAGGAAAGCCATTTGAGCATCTCTCCTTTTGTCTGTTATGCTCATCGGCATTGCTTTGGTACCTTCAATTGGTATTAATTGGGATTTAATATTGATTGTGGGAGTTTTGATACCTTATTGATTTATTTTACTTTACTTGATTCCGGTCAAGTATTATCCTCTTCTTGGTATCTTTTCTCCTAGTGGTATCTTATTTCCAATTGGTGTCTTATCTCTCATGTGTTGTTTGATTTGATTCCTATTGATATCTCACTTCATGTGTTGATGTGTTTTGGAATCAATCATTTGTTTGATTTGATTTTTCATCAATCATTTGTTGATTTGATTTTTCCTCAATCATGTGTTGATTTGGACTTTGATATAATTTGGACAACCTTTTTGTGTCACACCTTGGTGTGCTCTCTTCTTGGTTTACTTGGTGTTTTTGTCCAAATTGTATCTCTCTTGGTTCTCATGAGTCTATGCATGTATATGTACTAGTATGTATATTTTATGGCATGCTAGTCTTTTAGTTCCAATATATAGGGGATACTCCACCAAATCCTAAACCGGCTAAGATGTGCATGAAATTCAATTTCATATCTATATGCACATATTTATGCGGAGTGTTTCCTATATATTGTAGTTTATCTAACTACTATGGGACCCAATGAGTTTGGGAACCATTTTGTGCTTAAATTGTGTTTTAGGTACAATGGAGATACATTGGATGCTTGCCTCATTCATAAGGAAGGTGTTCTCACCGTGTGATTATTGGAGTCAAGCTTTGATGATAAACAAATCCTCATCTTCTTCATCGTCAAGATATCTCGGTAACAAGTATCTACCTCATGCATACTTTTCTAGTTTCAACCTTTTGTAGGTTGTTTCTTAGCATGAAAACTTTAAATGTGCAATTGTTGTGGTTTTGGCTTATTTCCTTCACTTGGTATATCTTTGTGATATTTGTGATGAAATTGCAAAAACCTTCCTTCAATTAGTATTATTTCTTTGTGATACTTGTTGCCTATCTCAAAGCATTTTCACTATCTCTTGTTCCCTTAGTGATATGTGTGATGCATTTGATGTGTTTGAAGTTCATTAATATACAATGAGATAAATTTGAGCTATGTGTTATGCTTTTAAGCAATAATCTCTTTTGTATATTCACGACTTTCCCTTTTTGGATACCATGGTTTCCACTTTATCAACCATCCCATATGTGCAAGTTTCTGTGTGGATGTATATCATCAATGATTTGTCTACTTAGAAACCTATACATATGAGAGAGGTCACCTTTTAGTTGGTATCCTAATTCTTTTGAGCTACCTTGCTTTTATCTATAATTCTTTGGTGGCTCCAAAATTGTCTCATGAGTGCTTGTCTCATTTTTATTGGTATCTTTGCGCACTCAAGTTCTAGTAAAGATCTTTGACTTCATGCTTATCATGGTGAGCATGTTAATTTTTATTGGCTAAATGCTCTCACTAGCTTTTGGCATTTTCAATTGGATTTAGTTTCCAATTGGTATCCCTAAGCTTGTGAACATACTCATTTAAAGATCTTCCTTTTATCTCGGTTGGGCCTATCCTATGTTGATTTTTTTTAAAGATTGGTATCCTTGAGGTTGTGAACATATTATTTTTGAAAAATCTTCTTTATAAAGTTGTGTGTGTGACAATACTTGATATATAACTTATTTCCATTTGGTTAAGACTATGTGTCTTACCAAATTAATTGTCTTGTCACACACACATACTCTTGGTTGGACCTTTCTTGATAGTTTCTTTTAATAGGTATCTCCTTATGTCTCAACCACATCTTTAGTGCAAGTGCTTTGGTTTGCTTTAATTTTTACATCCTTGCACTTGGTGAGTGTTCTAGATGATTTTGGGGGAGCGAGGATACCATATTTGTGCACTCCTCAATAGTGCATGAACATTGGGGAGCTTCTCCATTTTTATTTAGAACTCTCGCTTTCAGATCTTTTTGATTGACTATCTCCTTTGTGGAGATGTTTAGAATGACTTCATCTTATTTGCAATCTTTGATCCTCAATATAGTTTGATTTCCTCTAATTATTCGTCAATGGATATGTGCATTTGATTCCACTCATATTTTGAGAAATGCACACTTTATGGAGGAATTCATATTATATTGGCTTTCTAAATTTTTCTTCCCATTTCGGCAATCGATGCCAATGGGGGAGAAGTTTAGAGGGTTTAAGGGAATTTGGCTTTATGCTTTAGTTTGATTCTTAAGCATTTGCCTTTCATGCTCATGCATCCTTGCGTATTCGTCTTGCAAGGTTGTTTAATTCATTATCTAAACCCTCTTAAAAGGGATTGTCATCAATTACCAAAATGGGGGAGATTGAAAGAGCATGGTTGCCCCCATATGTTGTTTTGGTAATTAATGACAATCTCTATGGACTAATGTGTGCTTTGAGTTATATTTGCAGTGTTGGCCCGTATGGAATGCTTGAACTCCATATGTTGGAGTTGAGGCTAAAAGAAGAAGATTATATGTTGATCAAGGCTAAGTGAAAGTTGATCAACATACAAGATAAGGTGTTGGTCCGTATGGAATGCTTGAACTCCATATGTTGGAGTCGAAGCTAAAAGAAGAAGATTATATGTTGATCAAGGCTAAGTGCAAGTTGATCAACATACAAGATAAGGTGTTGGCCCGTATGGAATGCTTGAACTCCATATGTTGGAGTCGAAGCTAAAAGAAGAAGATTATATGTTGATCAAGGCTAAGTGCAAGTTGATCAACATACAAGATAAGGTGTTGGTCCGTATGGAATGCTTGAACTCCATATGTTGGAGTCAAAGCTAAAAGAAGAAGATTATATGTTGATCAAGGCTAAGTGCAAGTTGATCAACATACAAGATAAGGGCAAGTGAAGATATGCGAAAGAGTGTCTCTCCCATATTGGTGTATGGGGGAGCAATATGCGAGGCTTCACCGAGCAGAGCGTAATCAAGAAAGGTGATCCACTTGAGAGGAGATCAAGATCGTCATCATCTAGCTCAAGTGGAATGCGCAAGGCAAAGTTATGATTTTGATAGGTTTCTATTTTACCGGTCTCGTGGTGTAGTTGGGAGACCGGGTTTTAGGATAGGTAACCGTACTATCAAGAGGGGCTCTCAAGTGAGCTTTAGCGTATCGGTCGTAGAGAGCTCAAACCTTTGCATCATTGGCATCATCTTTATTGGTTCTTATTTGTCTCTTATCATGGTGTGGTCTTGGTGCTTGTCGTGCTTGTCATGACAAGGCCAAGCTTATCGAAAACGGTTTTCATATGCGTCTTCCATTGCGTTTTCGATATTAGAAATATTGTCGGTTTGTCCTTGAGAAATTATCCACACATACATGTGTTGAGAATTTATCTCTTAATTGTTTTCAAATATTTCCAAGGATGGCTACTATCATCCTCTTTCCAACAAAATTGGTTTCACCTCTTTCGGACTTCATTTGCAAAAGATATGACGGTTCCGGTTTGCAAGAAAGAGGTTTAACCTTTCCACATTTATTATTATAATATATTGTTGGACTATGACGTTTATATGCATAATCTTGTTGTGCTCGTTATGGTGATTCCAACGAGCCCAAGATCGTCGAAAACGGAGTCCGGATGCAAAAGATATTGCAATTTTAGTTTCACTGGTTTGGCTAGGCCAGCATGGCCGGCCCCATGGCCGGGGGCTCTCTGTTTGCTGGCCAGCCATCATGGCCGGGCTATGGCCGGCCTGGCCGGCCTCCCTCCTCCGGCTGCCCGAAAATTGGCCTAACGGCCATATTTTTGGCTCCCTTTTAAGGGGTTTTCTTCCCCAAGTGAACCCCAACTTTTGTTGACCTCTTGAGCACATTTTCCCCTCTCTCTCTCTCCATTGTTGCAAGAGCTCAAATCCTATAGATCTCCCAATCCCTCCACTCAAACTCGTTGATCTTTGGAGGATTGAAGGAGAAGGCCTAGATCTATTATTCCACCAAACCATATCTCCTCTAAGTGAGGGGAACATCTTTGATTTAGGTCTTGGAGTTGCTTTGTGTTTTCTCCTTGTTCTTCCTCTTAAATCCCTCCATAGCATTAGTTGCTTTGGTTGGATTTCGGAGAGAAGGACTTGAGCACTTAGTGTGTTCTTGCCATTGCATTAGTTGCATCGGTTTGAGTTCTCCACGGTGATTCGTGGAAAGTGAAGTTGAGAAGCTTGTTACTCTTGGGTACTTTGGTGCCCTAGAGCTTGTTCCTCTAAGGCACGTTGGTACCCTAGACGGGATTTGTTGGGAGCCTCCAATTGTGGAGTGTGGCTCAACCTTGTTAGCTTCGGAGCTTTGGTAGCTACGAAGACATTGCCGGGAGCCACCAATTGAGTTGTGGTGTGTGCCTCGGCCTTGGGGATCGAGTCTTGGTGGCTCGGTGCATTTGGTGAAGACCCTTCAACTTGTAGAGTGAGCTTCATCCTTGTAAAGGTTCTAGTTGTCAATTGGCAACATAGTGACAAGTGCCTCGCCACATTGGTGGTAAGACACAACGGAGATACGGTGTGCCATATCAAGGCTACTCGGTGTTTCACATTGGTGAACACCGCGCCGCTCCAACGGAGACTAGCTTCCATTGGGAAGTGAACTTCGGGATAAATCATCGTCTCCAAGTGCCTCGGTATTTCTATCCTGAGCTTCTTACTTATGCTATTTACTTTGTGATAGACATCGAGCTTAAAGTCATATATCTTGCTATCACCTAGTTGATTATATTGCTTAGCATAAGTGTTGGTGCACATAGGTGAACCTAGCTAGTTTAGGTTTTGGCTTGATAAATTAAACGTTAGTTTTATTCCGCATTTATTCAAGTCTTAACCGTAATAATTTTAAATCGCCTATTCACCCCCCCCCCCCCTCTAGGCGACATCCGTGTCCTTTCAACAAGCATGAAGTGTCCCTAGATGTGGAGCAACTTTAAGGTGTGCTTTTTGTAGCCCTACACATTGGATTGGTGTTCGTTATCCAACCAGAGGATAGTTCGGGGTAGCATAGTGAAGAGGAAATATCTATGTATTCAATTATATTAATATTGTTGAGAGTGTCCACTAGTGAAAGTATGATCCCTAGGCCTTATTTCCAAACACCGTTTACACCTTTGTCTTGTCCTCTTGCATTGAAGAGGATTGGGACACTTTTACATTTTTGTTTTGTTACATTAAACCTCCATCCATTAAGTCAACCATCTTGTTCCTTAAACTTGTTTAGTGCATAATCAACTAAAACTTGTGACACTTTAGTTGTAGGGAATAGATAACTTTTCCTTCTTGCTCCTGCGGATCGATACCCTACTTCCACATTGAGAGGTGCTACAGTGATCCCCTGCTCTTGGGGGTTATCAGGCCCCACCTGGCGCCCTCCGACATCGCCTCGTGTTACCCCTTCGACTATAAATTCGTCTTCGACCCGAAAACCCAAAAAAGGAAGATCATATTTTCCAGAAGACGTCCGAGGCCGCCGCCATCGCCAACCCTAGTTCGGGAGGGTTCTGAAGCTCTTCCCGGCACCCTGCTGAAGAAGGGAATCGTCACCGGAAGCATCTACACCACCATGCCTGCCTCCGGAGTGATGCGTGAGTAGTCCACCACGGGACTACGGGTCCATAGCAGTAGCTAGATGGTTGTCTTTCCTCCTTGTACTCCATTGCTTAGATCTTGTGAGCTACCTATCATGATCAAGATCATATTATTTGTAACAGCTACATGATATGTTTGCATGGATCCGATTAATTGTGGAAATTATTACTCTTGTTCATCTATGTGTTATGTTTTATCTATGATCTTGCATGCTCTCCGATGCTAGTAATTGTTAGTGTCTTCAGAGAGGGTATTTATGCTAGATAGTGGGTTCATGCCTCTTTTTGTCTGAGCTCGGGTTGACAGAAACGATCTAGACTAAAGATGTGTTGTTGCCACTAGGGAGAAAACAACGATGTTATTTCCTTGTGTTATTTACATTGCTTACATTATGCACTTTGCTTATCGCAATGATCTGTTGCTTGCAACTTAATACTTCTGGGTGACATGCTGCATAGCGATCCCGGGGTGGATTATTAGTCATAGACGCAGTTGGATAACGGTCTATGTATTTTGACGTAATGCCCATATTAGATAAAGCGGTGAACTATATTGTTTTATGATAGTATTGTCATGCGCCCTCAATTCTGTCAACTGTCATGCTGTAATTTGTTTACCCATCATGTGTATCTTTTGGAGAGACACCTCTAGTGATCTGTGGACCCCTGTTCTATTTTCCTACATTGTTTGCAACTGTTTTAATAGCTTTTCATCATCATTTGCTCGCTGGTCATATTTCACTCTCGTCATATTTTACATCTGCACATTTAATTCTTTGTGTTCAGCAAGCCGGAGAGATTGACAACCTCTATGTTTCGTTGGGGCAAAGTAGTTTGTTTGTGATTGTGTGCAAGTCCACGTCAATTGTCGTTAACAGCGCCGTTGACACCTTGCTAAGCCTTCTCCAAGTCCTACTGGATTCGATAACCTTGGTTTGTAATCAAGGGAAACTGCTGCGTTGCTACATCATACCTTCCTCTTGGGGTTCTCCAGCAAACATGCGATCCACGTCATCAAGCAGCTTTTTCTGGCGCCGTTGCCGGGGATTTGAAGAAGACTTCTCGAACTACCAAGTTTCTCGTCAACACGCCATCAAGCTTTTTCTGGCGCCGTTGCTGGAGACTTGGAAGCTTCAGCTAGGGGAGTTTCACACTTCCTTTCTTACTTTGTTATTTTCTTGCTTAGTTTATTTTTTGTTAGTCTCGTTTTTCCTTTTGTTTGCTCTAAAACTGAAAAACACAAAAAAAAAATTTAAAAATTCCAGCAACTAGTCTCTTTTGTTTTGCTTAGTTTCTTGCTTCTATATTGTTAAAATGGGTTCAGCTGAGAACACTAAGTTGTGTGACCTCACTAGCACGGACAATGATGACTTTATATGCACACCTATTGCTCCACCGGCTTCCACAACCGAAATTTATGAGATAAAGTTTGCTTTGTTAAATCTTGTCATGAAAGAGCAATTTTCTGGTGTTAGTGGTGATGATGCCACCTCTCATTTAAATAACTTTGTTGAGTTATGTGATATGAAAAAATATAAAGAAGTAGAGGGCGACGTTATAAAACTGAAACTTTTTCCTTTTTCCTTAAGAGGACATGCTAAAGATTGGTTATTGTCTTTGCCTAGGAATAGTATTGATTCTTGGACTAAATGCAAAGATGCTTTTATTAGGAAGTATTATCCACCTGCAAAAATTATACAATTAAGGAGTAACATTATGAACTTCAAACAATTTGATAATGAACATGTTTCTCAAGCTTGGGAGAGAATGAAATCTCTAGTTAAAACTGTCCCACTCATGGACTGACTACTTGGATGGTCATCCAAACCTTTTATGCAGGATTAAATTTTTCTTCAAGGAACCTATTGGATTCGGCCGCTGGAGGTACCTTCATGTCCACCACATTAGGTGCTGCAACAAAGCTCTTGGATGAAATGATGGAAAATTATTCGCAATGGCACACCGAGAGAGCTCCTAGTGGTAAGAAGGTAAATTCTGTCGAGGAAATCTCCTCTCTAAGTGATAAGGTTGATATGATTATGTCTATGCTTGCAAGCAAACAGGTTCCTATTGATCCAAATAATGTTACTTTAGCTTCTTTGGTTGCTCAAGAGGAGCAAGTTGATGTTAATTTTGTTAAAAATAATTTCAACAATAATACTTATAGGAACAACTTTGGTAATAATAATTATAAACCTTATCCACCAAATAATGGTAATCCTTATGGTAATTCTTACAACAATAATAGAGGTGTGTCCTCTAATATTGAAATCATGCTTAAAGAATTTATCACTTCGCAAAAGTCTTTCAATAAAATTGTTGAAGAAAAGCTTGAGAAACTTGATAATCTTGTTGCTAAAGTTGATAATCTCTCTCATGAAGTTGATTTTCTTAAAATAATTTTTTTGCCTCACGATGTTAAGGAACATAAAACTTTAAATGTCATACAAATCACAATTGATAACAATATAAGAATGTTGGCCGAATTGCATGGTAGGTGGGAAAGAGAAAAAAGAAAGGCTCAAGTTGCTGAAATTATTAAGGTTGCTAATGTTTGCACTATTTATACTAATGAGGATATTAAAATGTTGAATGCTCAAGAGTCATCTACAACACCTAAGTATACTAATGGTAAAAGAATTGGAGTTGGAAAAATTTCCACTATACCTAAAAATATCCCAAAACTTTCAGTCAACACAGAAACTGTAGTTGATAAAAATGCTTAAATTAGTTTTGATAATATGGATTCTTTAGGTGACAATGCTCCTGTTATTTTTTATGACAATGATCTTGATTTTTATAATTGTAAGCTTAATAAAGTTACAAAGTTTTTACAAAAGCTTGTTAAAACACCTAATGCTAGTAAAATAAACTTGGCTTTTACTAAGCATATTACTAATGGTCTCATTGAAGTGAGGGAGGAAAGACTTAAATGTGAATTATCTATTCCTAGGAAATTAGAGGATGCTTGGGAACCTACCATTAAGATGAAAGTTAATGATTTTGAGTGTAATGCTTTGTGTGATCTTGGTTCTAGTATATCCATCATGCCAAAAAAGTTATATGATGCCCTTGATCTTGGACCACTAGAAGATTGTGATTTGAATGTGAATTTTCTTGATAACACTTCACACACACCTTTGGGTAAAATATATGATGTTCTCATGGTTAATGGTAATTATGTTCCCGTTGACTTTATTATTATGGATCTTGATTTTAAGCTTCCTTGTCCTATTGTTTTGGGAAGACCGTTTCTTAGAACTGTTGGTACTATTATTGATATGAGAGTGGGCAATATTAAATTTCAATTCCCACTGAAAAAAGGGATGGAACATTTCCCTATGAAAAGGATAAAGAAATCTTTTGATTCCATTGGTAAGTCAAAGAGTGGTTTTGAATTGGGCACTATTGATCAAACTTGAATTTGTCCTTTTGCCTAGCTAAAAGGCGTTAAAGAAAAGCGCTTATGGGAGGCAACCCATTTTTACCTTCTGTTTATTTTTGTTTTCTTTGAGTTTGGGTGATGTTAATTCTGTAACAACTCTCTTGTATCTTTTTGTTTTGGTTTTTGGTGCCAAGAATAGCCTCTAAAGAGAGGAAGACTAATTGGTGAGTGTGCTGTCCAGAAACAGATTTATGTTCTTCGTTGTTCGAAAAAAAACAGAACGTCATCCGTGGCTGCAAATTTTATACAGCAAGCATTAGGGTTTTTTCTACCTTTATCTAGTTTTACGTTTTCTGATTTGAGGTCCAGAAGTGCCCCGAAAAAATTCATCTTTACTGTTTGTTCTGTTTTGACAGATTATGTCCTTAGTTTTGCATTGCTTGTTTCACGGGCAAAGTGAAGTTCTTTGGAGGTCAAGAGCTTTACTTATACCTTTGTGGCAGTAGCTAATGTTTTTTTTAAATAAGTTCATGATATGTGCTTTGGAACTGAAGGAATATATTGTTGTTGTGGACTAACCCCTCTAATGAAGTTGCTTTAAGTTTTGCGTGAATGAAGTTTTCAAGTATCCAAGTGCGAGGTGATGAAGGAAGATCCAGAAGGGATAAAAGCTTAAGCTTGGGGAGGCTCCCCATGGACCCTCCTATGAAATATTCAAGAAGTCACAAGCGTCTAAGCTTGCGGATGCCCAAGGCATCCCCTTCTTCATCGACAATCATCGGTTTTACTCATGGTACTATATTTTATTCCTTTACACATTATGTGTTGTTCTTGGAGCGTCAGTTTGTTTGTGTTTTGCTCTAGTCTTTGTAATAAATTAGATCCATGCATGCTTGTTTGGGAGAGACACGCTCCGCTTTTTCATAAACACTCCTGTTCTTCGCTTATATATGTTGAGTGTTTAGGTTTTGTTATTTATGCTTCTAGCTCTTGTTTTTCATGCATATCTTGTTCAGAGTTATTAGCTTTTGTAGTTATGAAGTATTATCTTGTGCTTTCACCCTTTTAGATTATTTCAAATAAGTTGATTGGTGTTTGGTTGAATGGAAATTATCATGTAGGAAGTGTGAAAAGTGCTGCATAATCTTGTAGATCATTGTCTTGAATCTTTGACACTTGTAAATTGTTTAGAGATATGAAATAGATTAATGCTTAAACTTGTGGATCATTTAGTAAGAATAGATTAGTAAAGAACTGTCGTAAAGCTTTAAAATTATGGTGCTTGTCTTGCTTGGTAGCTCTCAAAGTCTAGATATTCTTTTTGCAAAGAGTTGGTTTGGCTAACAAGGTAGACGGTGTGAAGTCTAGTGGTTATGCATATTGTATATATGTAGTATTCATTGAACCAAGTTGATGTTATGTGTTTGCTTGATATCCTGCTAAGCCCAAAAATTCCATACTGAGAGGGAATACTTCTCGTGCATCCAAATTCCTGAGCCAAATATCTTTGCCATTTGTGTCCACCATACCTACCTACATGTGGTATTTCCTTGCCACTCTAAGTAAAATTTTCATGTGCTATCTTTAAAACTTTCAAAATTCTCCTTTTTTGTGCCCCTGTTTTTAAGCTCATGAGGAAGCAGTAGGAAGCTAGATATAACCTATGACAAGCAAGGTCATTTCCCCCACATTTTCACCCGGTGAGGATGGATTACGTCCTCACTTGAATTTTCCGAGAGCGGCTTAATCAAAATATAAATATAACCCACCATTCTTCTCCGCACAGTGTAAAACTGAGAAATCAGTCAAACATTGGTTAGTGGTGAAACAAAGGAGAACGAGAAGTGACCTCATTCCTCTAAGAACCAGCCACTCTCAAAAGTCTAAAAGCCTTGCTTGAAACAGGGGACTAGCTAGTTTCTTTACTGTGGAGTCGTTGACGCAAGCATGCTTATCTCAAAACAGTTTTACATCTGTAAAAAAAATCTCTAGCACATGATTAATCCCTCCCTCTGCGAAGGGCCTTTCTTTTACTTTATGTTGAGTCAGTTTTTCTCTTCCTTCTTTACCTCTCAAGCAATCACTTGGTGTCAACTTTGGTTCAAGCTTTACTTCATGTTATCTTTATGTCTAACTGTGAAAACTTTGTATTGACTTTATCTTGAGATAAATATGTTCCAAGTTGAAGCTCTTAACTTAAATCTTCCTTTGTGTTGGCCAAACTCCTTTGCTGGAAAAATATTGCTTTGTGAGATATCAATCATTGTCAAGTGTTATACTTTTAAATCTCCAAAGTACTATTTTCTAATAAATTGTTGTTTAGATGTTGCACCTGGTTAATCATTGTTTATCTCATTCAATTAACCATTGTTTTGGATCAATGCATTCAGTTCATATGCTTTACATGATTACTTGATCAAGATTGTGTTCGTAGCATGTCACTTCAAAAATTATTCTGTTATCATTTACCTACTCGAGGACGAGCAGGAATTAAGCTTGGGGATGCTGATACGTCTCCGACGTATCTATAATTTTTTATGTTTCATGCTTGATTATATATCAGTGCCACATGTTTTTTGTAATGTTTTTATATCATTTTGACATGATTGATGGAACTAACCTATTAACAAGATGCCCAGTGTCAGTTCATGTTTTCTGCTGTCTTTTTGTTTCAGAAAAGTTGTTCGGGGAAGTTTCTCGGAATGAGCTGCCAATTTACAGGAATTATTTCCAAGCAAAAACAAAGACGGAGCCAGGAGGATGCCTACAAAGGGGCCCCACAGGGGCCAGACGCCCCCAGGCGCGGTCCAGGGCTTGGCCGCGCCTGGGCCCCACCAGGCACCCTCCGACGTCGCCTCGTGTTACTCCTTCGACTATAAATTCATCTTGACCCGAAAACCCTAATGAAGGAAGATCATATTTTACAGAAAACGTCCGAGGCCGCCGCCATTGCCAACCCTAGTTCGGGAGGGTTCTGAAGCTCTTCCCGGCACCCTGCCAGAGAGGGGAATCATCACCGGAGGCAGTAGCTAGATGGCTGTCTTTCCTCCTTGTACTCCATTGCTTAGATCTTGTGAGCTGCCTATCATGATCAAGATTATACTATCCGTAACTGCTACATGATGTGTTTGCATGGATCCGATGAATTGTGGAAATCATTACTCCTGTTCATCTATGTGTTATGTTTTATCTATGATCTTGCATGCTCTCCGATGCTAGTGGATGCTTTGGCCAACTAATTGTTAGTGTCTTCAGAGAGGGTATTTATGCTAGATAGTGGGTTCATGCCTCTTTTTGTCTGAGCTCGGGTTGACATAAATGACCAAGACTAAAGATGTGATGTTGCCACTAGGGAGAAAATAGCGGTGTTGTTTCCTTGTGTTATTTACATTGCTTACATTATGCACTTTGCTTATTGAAATGATCTATTGCTTGCAACTTAATACTTCTGGGTGACAAGGTGGATAGCGATCCCGAGGTGGATTATTAGTCATAGACGCAGTTGGATAAAGGTCTATGTATTTTGACGTAATGCCCATATTAGATAAAGCGGTGAACTATATTGTTTTATGATAGCATTTTCATGTGCCCTCAATTATGTCAATTGCCATGTTGTAATTTGTTTACTCATTATATGTATCTTTTGGAGAGACACCACTAGTGATCTGTGGACCCCGGTCCTATTTTTCTACATTGTTTGCAACTGTTTTAATAGCTTTTCATCATCATTTGCTCGCTGGTCATATTTCACTCTCATCATATTTTACATCTGCACATTTGATTCGTTGTGTTCAGCAAGCCGGAGAGATTAACAACCTCTCTGTTTCATTGGGGCAAAGTAGTTTGTTTGTGATTGTGTGCAGGTCCACGTCAATTGTCGTAAACGGCGCCGTTGACACCTTGCTAAGCCTTCTCCAAGTCCTACTGGATTCGATAACCTTGGTTTTGTAATCAAGGGAAACTGCTGCTTTGCTGCATCATACCTTCCTCTTGGGGTTCCCCAGCGAACGTGTGATCCATGTCATCAACCCGCACTGTCACCGTGGCACCATGATCACAACGGCGACTTCAGAAATTATACCAAATATCATCAGTTGAGCAACATCATATCCATTACATAAAGAAGGGGAAATATCATATAATTCAACTGATTAACAATGATCAAGATAACAATGAAGATCACACCATGGGATAGAGAGATAGCTACATAGCTATAGGTACAAGCCTCAGCCCCGGTGAGGGATTACTCCCGCATCATCATGGGTGGCAACAATGTCGATGAAGATGGCTCCGGAGGTCGATCCCCATCCGAACAGGATGCCGGAACAGGAACTTCTGTACTCGAACCAGGGTTTTCGATAGCGGCGGAGCTCAGAATCGTATTTGGAAAAATCCTCCAGGGGTTAGGGTTTTTTCATCGCGACAAATATAAAATCTGAAGGTCGCCGGGAGGCAGTGGCGGACCTAGGATTTTGCCACTGGGTATGCCGCATAAAAATATTATCGGCAATTTCGATAAAAATCTATTTACTAGTTCAATAAATGTTTTTAATTTGTATTCGTAGTACGGCATATAATCAATAAATTTGAAATTTCGATTAGAAAGGTGAGTACGATATGGTACATTAAAAAAAAACTCACATGCAATGGCAGAAAAAAATTCATAAATTACGGTCTCGTTGGATCCCGTCGTTGGCGAAAGACTCTCTTGGTAGACGGTGGCTTGCGGCTGTCAGCGAGACGTTGCCTACCGTTACAAGCAAGCAAATTAACACGATTTTATTTGACTAGAAAACTCTGATTTAGATTTAGACTACATCTAACATTAACATCTAAACAAAACAATTTAACTCAGACCAAATCTAGCTGAACCTCAGCATTTAACACGGAATACCTAGTGAGTAGCTGTCTAGCAGCATGTCACCCGCGTCAGCCGTCGGGGGCAGCCGGGCAGGTCAGCAGCGCAGGTGGCAGCCGTGCGGCGAGCTCCGTCAGGTCGCGACGGCGTGTCCGAGATCGCTATGCGCTGCCACGGTGAACTAAGATTGATCTACTCTATTCGCTGGACCGAGTACATAGATTGATCCGTAGACGAGGACGCTATGCACGCGTTGTGGCACTGGGTTAATCCCTGTTCTTCCTCCTGTATCGATCGCTACAAGTACAACCCGGCCCTGCTATGGCCTTCTCCTGCTAATACGTATACGTACATGGGCTGGGCTGCAGGGTATGCCACAACATATACCGGGCATACCCTGTAGGTCCGCCACTGCCGGGAGGTGGTGTGAGGGCCAGGGCAGCCTGTGGCCGTGGCCACCCCCTAAGCCACACCTAGTACCTTCCCAGGGGCTGTAGGCCCCGCTTGAGGTCCCCTTCTGTTTCCAAGAGTTTTCTGGTGAATTAGAATTTCTGTAATTTTTTCAGATTTTTTCGAGCACTTTCATTTTTGGGCCTTTTCTACAATGCACAGACAAAATAAACAGAAACTGGCACTAGGCACTGGGTTAATAGGTTAGTCCAGAAAATGCTATAAAACCACAGTAAAAACATGTAGCAATGATACAAAACAAACATGAAATAATAAAAAATTATAGATATATTTGATACGTATCACCATGCAAGATAGATAACAAGAAAGCAAAATAGAGGTGTGTAACTCCCCTCTGTTGAACGTTTTCTATTCCCCAACAACAACGTCAGAAATTCATTGCTGATGGAGGAGAATCTTCTTATATAGTGTTTTAGTGTGTTCCACACAACAGCGCCAGAAATTCACTTGATGTATAACGTTGGGACACCCCAAGAGGGGGGTGGATGTAGCACGGCAGTAAATTTCCATCCGTGAAAAATCAAGGTTTATCAAACCCGCAGGAATATAAAACACCACATAGTTTGGTGTAGGACCTAAACACAACACACAAAACGCCTTGTCCCCGCGGTCCAGGAAGTTTGTCAGGCTTCATGTCTCGCTAAAAACAAAGCATTAAAAGCACAATGCGAAAAGTAAACGAAAACACAAATAGTAACAAAACGGAACATTGGATAACGAGTTTGTAATCAATATAAAGGAATGGATCGGGGGTCATAGTTTCACTAGTGGTATCTCTCCAAGATAATAAAAATTGTTGGGTAACAAATACAGCTAGGCAATTGACATAATTATGATCATGTGATTATGAGGGAATGAACAAGGCAAATATCCAAGTAGGAATTAAGTCAAACATATATAGACCGCACTCCGACACCGCATCTATAACTAATACTCCATTCAAGTGCGCTTCTATACTTGCCACTCTTAGTATTAAGTTGAAAACAATAGAGAGTCGCCTTAAGCACAATACATGATGTGTGCAATATTTATTATCACGAAGAAATAAACACCGTTGTTTTACCCTTATTAGCAACTGCACATACTTACCCTTTGTCGTCTTCCGTCACTCGAGCCCATGGATCAAGGAGGCATGCAACCACTATTTAGCATATACTACCTCTTGGAGATTCATATAACTACCCGGCCAGAGTAACCACATAAATTGGAGAGCGTGCTAGAACATAAATAAAGCAATCTCATATTAAATATAACATGCACAATATGATCATAACATCACAATTCATCATGTCCCAACAAACACAACAATACGAGCAATTACATCAAATGGATCTCGATCATGTTAGGCAGCTCACGAGACAACTGTATTGAGGAACAAAGTGGAGAGATAACGGTCAAGCTACTTCTATGGACTTGTAGTCCAAGGATGAACTACTCACACATCATCGTGGAGGCAGCAAAGTTGGTGTAGATGCCTCCGGCGTCGATTCCCTCACCCGGTAGGGTGCCGAAATAGGGCTCCAGATTGGTTTCCACGACAAAGACGGCTCGGTATCGAAATTGGAAAAAAGAGGTCTGTCAGTGTAGGTTTTGTGCCAGGGAGAATATATAGGCGAAGGGTCGTCGAGAGGCGGTGCATAGGGGGGCCCACTAGGGTGGGGCCTACGCCTGGCCCTGGGGCCGTGGCCCCCTGCTAGGTTGCCCCTGGTGCCCCTCTTCGGCTCTTCAGGTCCATCTTGATAAGTGAGGTCTTCTTAAAATTTCAGGGATTTTTCCGACGACTTTTTTAAATAGATTTTCTGAAATACAACAAAATAGAAAACATCAACTAACACTTGCCACTAGGTTAATAGGTTAGTTTCAGAAAATATAAAAAATAATAATAAATCATGATATAAATATGTAACAGTAATATTAAATTATAGATACGTTTTGAACGTATCACATACTTTGCTAAAAATTGTTACCGACTAACGACTTGAGGCTTACTAAACATGAGAGCAAGTTGGACTGGACGTGAGGCAGCTGGAGGAGTAACTATAGTTGCATCCAAGTGTACGTGAATCTGCAGGATCACACATTTAATAGGAAAGAAGTCATCTGAATGTGATCGGACTGAGCGAGTACGACTCGAGTCAGCATTGGACATGCATGGCTTATCTAACAATTATATCAGATTAGGTTCTTAGTTGGGTCTCAATTGTTACATATCTACTAATAAAGACATATCCACTAATAAAGACCGTAAGTGTAGAGGCCACCCTATGTATATAGGTTGGTGGAGGTCATTAAGGGATACAACAACTCAACAATTCACAAGTGTTGGAAACCCTAGCCACCATAGCCAATTTCAGTCTTGGCGCTCGGGTCTAGCAACACGCCGCCTGGAACTCCTTTCTTTTTACGTGTGTACTCCGACAGAGATGCCGTATGTTCGACGTTGGGCGAGTTCGACGGCCCGACAGAACTGTTTGTGGAGACGTAGGACTGTCCTACCACGACACGCTACACCAATCCCGCACCTTGTAGAACATTTGAAAAGAGAGGAATCGTCCTATCTTATTCAGTAGCCAACACATTATTCACATCGTGGTGGCAATCATGGTACATCAAGCACGGCAATATGACATCCGACGATACGCGACCGAGTGTTGATATTTGTTAGGTCGCTTTGGGGTCTTTATCGTTTCGTAGGGTTTCGCTTCTTCAAAAGGGTCACCCGCTTATACATATGTATATTCTTCCGCTTAAATGAAAAAAACAGTATTTAAAAGAAGTACTCCCTCCGTACCAAAAAGTATGTCATTTCTTTGTCTAAAGTTGGATATATCTAGACACTACATTCAAATTTGGATAAAGAAATGACATCCTTTTTGGGACGGAGGTAGTATTTGAAGATCTAAAAAAAAAGTATTTGAAGGAAAAATGACCCCAAGTACGAAAGATACAAATGCTGCCCCCTCTTAAAATGAAAATAATGCGAAGAATACAAATACCCGCTTAAGTTCCGGGCATTGCTATTCCAGCTCGCGCTCTCACGCCACGCACGCAGTCCACAGATTCGTTCGTCCCCCCAGCGCCCCGGCGGTTGCTCGCCTAGCCTTCCCTTGATCCCAACCCTCCTCCTCACTCCTCCCCCTCCCTCGCGACGAGTCGCCAAATCCAAACCCGCACCCGAACCAACCCGAGGGTGATCGTATCCTAGAACCCCTGCTCGTGGGCTCGCGACGCGTCGCATGGTCGCAACAGCGCGCAGCTCCCACTGACCCAGCCCAGCCAAACTCAGCCCCCCGGGAGACGAGACGGCTCTCCGATCGCCGCCGCCGCCGCCGCCGCCGCTGCGCGGGTATTCCAATGTGGCGGCGCGGGGCCCACTCCGACGCCGCCCACCACCTCCCCACGGCCGGCGCGGGCGGCGCGTCCACCTCCGCGGCGGCGGGGGCCGCCGTGCGGAGGCGACGGCGACCTGGGCTGTCGTGCCGGCCAAGCCACCTCTTCTTCGCCCTCCTCGTCGCGCTCTTCACGGCCTCCCTGCTCGTCGTCTGGCAGCTGCTCCCCATCGGTGACGGCGACGCGGCGGCGGACGGGGAGGACGCCCTGGCGCCGCCAGCCGGGGGAGGGGCGATGCGGTTCTCGGCCTCGCGCTTGGCGCTGCGCGCGTTCGACGGCGAGAGCCGGCTCGAGGCCGCGAGATCCGCGCGCCGGTGGTGGCCCGGCCTCGAGCCCGTCAGACTGGCGCTCGTGAGTGCTCCTGTTCCCATCCTTTCCTGCTTCCTAAACAAAACTTACTTGATCACTTACGACCTAGTAGTAGCTGCACTGCATTAGCTCGTAAATAAATTTCGGTCCCAGTGAGGAGTGCCCATTTTGTAATCATCGATCTAGTGGACCTCGCTTTGGAGTTGCCCAAAACGAAAATGCCGATTGTTTCAATCGCTGGAATTACTACTACATTTATTTATCATTTTCTCTGTACTGATCAGAGATTATTGGATAGAGGGTATAGGTGGCCAACTGGGCCGGGTCAAACGGGCCGGCCCGAGGCACGGCGATTTTGGCCCGGCCCAGGCACGGCACGGCACGGAAATAAACGGGCCGTGCCGCGGCACGGGCCCGGTAGTGCCCGGGCCGGCCTCCGATTTGAGGCACGCGGGCCGGCACGGCACGGCCCGTTTAGCTTTTTTTTTTATTTTTTTAAGTTTTTTTACCTATTTTTATTAAAAAAAATAGTTTTTGGGCCGTATTTAAGCCTATTGGGCCGTTTTTTCGCGTGCTGGGCCGTGCCTGACGTGCCGGCCGGGCCGTTGACGGGCCGCCGTGCCGTGCCGCGAATTGATTCAAGGCACGCGGGCCGGCCCAGGCACGGCACGATTATAATCGTGCCTAACGGGCCGTGCCGTTACCGGGCCGTGCCGGCACCGTGCCGGGCCGTGCCGTGCCGGGCCGGCCCGTTTGGCCAGCTATAATAGAGGGACAGACATGCTTGCCTAGATAGATGCACCTCGTGTTAGCTTGTGTAGCTGTTTTTTTATTGGTCAAGTCTCAGTAAGTACGAATTGTTTATGTTGCAGCTGCATGCCATGGAGTTGACTTTGGCCTTTGCATTGTTTCAGGTTGTGGGAACTATGAGCATAGATGCAGAATCCCTGATGCTCGCTACTTTAGCGAAAAGTCTTGCAGGGCTGGGTTACGAGGTCGAGGTGAGTTGCTCCGCAGTAATGTACACAGATTACTTATCTTGTGGAAGTCCGGTTGTCATTGGGTTGCATTATTTCAGACTGGGAGTAACCTGTAACCTTAGGTGGTCAATCTACCACATGTTAAGAACACTTTATGCTGTTTCTCATTGACTGAGTTGCTATGGAGCAGGTTTTAGCATTCGCTGATGGGAAAGCTCTTGATATTTGGAGAACTATTTGTCGTGTAAATATTGTGAGATTTGAGAAGTTGAAGTCTGTCGATTGGTTAAAGTGAGTACCGAATACTTAACGTGGAGCATTTCCCATTATTCCCATTTTATTTCTTACTAACCTCTTGGTATTTTTATTCTCTACACTTGGTTCTGTAGATACAGTGCTGTGCTTGTAAGCTCTCTTGAAGGAAAAAGGGTTGTTTCGATGTGAGTCTGTTCTTTTTCCTTTTTTGAAACAGTGTGTCAGGTTTAGTTACAGATATTTATCGGTGTGTACTGCTTCTCCATGTGTAATTAGCTAAAATAGTATAATTGGTAATATAACCGTGTCAACTAATACCTTCACACCTTTTGTTTATGACCACCTGATCTAATCAACTTACTGTTGCAAATTTTTGACAACTTTGACATGGCAGTTCAACAAAATACAAACTAATGTTCGTTAATTGCATAGTTTTTAGGGTTTAATTGCATTATTTATGGCTTGGTTTAGTTGGATGTTTTTCTGATTCTGGAGTCGAGTCAATATTATGTTGGCAGAAGTGAGAATATCAGTTAACCTACTTTTCTTAGTCATGGTTGTTATGATGCAACTTGTCTTTCTTGATAGCCCAATGAGAAAATGTATAATACACACGACTTGGGGTACAAGGAAAGAAATACGGACTCCTAGACCATTGCTAATACTTTTTAACACCCCCTCAAATGCAAAGGTTATGGAATAGCATTACATTTGAAGAAGTGTAATACTAGGAAAAAACGGATAATCCAAAATCTGCGTCTTGAGTGTTGTCGTAGCATGAAGAGTCATCATAACCTGTTGAGTAAAGCTGATACAATCGATCAAAAAATGAGACTGACAATGACCGGGAGAAAAACCCTGTCACAAAGATTATAGCACAAGAAACGAATGACAAAAGCTCATGCCAAGGAAATGTGCGTAGATCAACGACAATGCGAAAGGAAGATGGCGCATTAGAGGAAGACACTGCATCAGTAGAAGATCGGTTGTCAAAAGGAGATGACACATCAAGAGAATAATAAAGTATTGCGCACAAAATCATAGCCCAACAAAACCGGTGGCGAAAGAAGCTCAACAGGAAGAGAGTGGGCGTAGATCAACAATGCAAAAAGAGGCCGCGAAAATCCTATATAAAATAATAAGGACCAGAAAGGCCACAAAAGTTGTATAGAAAGTACCAGGACCAGAGAAAGAGGCTGACAAATAAAGGTGTGGTCGACTCGCATGGCATGAGAAACACAAGAGAGCAATGGATGAGGCAACCACGTACCAGCAGGGACGTAGGGTGGGGACCACTCAGCCTGAATCCTCGGGTAGGCTGACGGGGACTGGCGCGATCTAAGCAGCGCTTGTAGATCGATCAGAAGTCGGGGAGCAGCGCTGGGCTGACGAGTGACTAGCAGCGTCGGAACGATCTGGGCCAGCTTGATGATAGCAGCAGCGGAATCGAGACCAAAATCGATCTACGAGGGAAGACCGAAATCGATCAGAGAGAGACCGATGAATCGGTCAAGGACGAGTTGCGGCATCCAAAAAAAAAACTAAACCTTGGTTGCCATACCATGTTATGGATGCAACTTGTCTTTATTGATAGCCCAATGGGCAAATATACAGTACACATGACTTGGGTACAAGGAAGGAAATACAGACTCCTAGGCCAATACTAATACTCCTTTTGAGCATCATTGTTATCTAGTTGTGGAGTTTTGACCAGTTATTGCGTTCCACTTAGTTGTGTGAAAGTTTTTTTTTAAATGAAAGGGGCTCACCCCCGATTTCATTGAAATCAACATCCAGCACAGCACTTTTCCAGAGTTAACACCCGAGCTACATACATCACATGCAGTCTAGGTTGAACTCTAACTACCAACAGCAAGAGCACAGGTTTTTTCACCTCACAAACCCAAAACATCAGCATGAGGCATACATTCGTCAGAGAGGGACAGCAAAAGTCAGGGAACAACCGGTTGCAGGGTCAGAGAGCTTTTCAGGCAGCCCCAGTGAACTTCAGGAGCAGCATCCGGCACGTTTCAGCCTGCTTCTCATCTTCAGCACCTGTAGTTTCAGGAGGGAGGATGCAAGTCTTCAGTTCAATCGGCATCACAAAGCTATCTGAAGAAGTTCTCCTCTTTTTCGGTTCAGAAGCAGTGCATTCCTCGCCAGCAGCTCGGAGATGGCATCTTTGGAGAGAACCTTCCATTGATCTAGGTCCAACACTATTCTTCACCATGGATCCTGAACTCCCGGCCATATTTTGCCCTGAAAACACATTTCGTTACGCAATTTCCATATGGCCCATAACTTAGCAGTGCAAACCACATTAATAACATAATTCTTATCATTACTGACCCACCACTGAGCCACCGATTCAAAGTCTGCCCCCACACTAACACCCAAAAGTTCAGAAATGTAAGGCCAAACCAATTTGGCAACAAAACACTCAAAGAACAAATGGTGGCAGGTTTCAGGCTCAGAACAGAATACACAAGAAGGATCAGCTACATGTCTCATTTTGGCCGAATTCTCTCTAGTTAAAGTTTTATTCTTAGCTAGCAACCAAAGGAAAACATGTAACCTTGGAGGTACATGCAGCTTCCACACAGCAGGGGTATGGACAGGGATCACACCTCTGTCGTTAATTATGGCATAGAAAGACTGCACACTATAAACAACAGAGGAATGGAACATCCAAACCGGTGTATCCTCCTCAGAGCTCAGGGATACAGTGTTGATCAGTTGGACTAGCCCAAACCATCGATTGAACAACACCTGAGAAACACTCCTCCTAAAAGTAAAATGAAGATCTATCCCATCCCAGGCTTGGGCAACAGTTGAGTCCTGTTCATTAACAATAATTGTGTGGAAGTTTGTATATGCTCCTGATGTTACCACATGATAAAAGTTGCAGTGCTGGTCAGTGACAAAGACAAATCTTCCCAGAATAAAACAATTTTGGTTGTACTAGAAGCATTACAATTGCACGGGAAGTTCTCTAATATAGCTGTTTGACTAAAGTTAATGGCATTGATGAGTTATTGTTTTGTTTTACTACTATGGATTTTCTTTCCCCTTTGTCACACAATTTGTTTGCTCTACTCAGTACGTTTATGTTGTACTCAGTCTTATGCAGGAACCTTTTCAACTTCTGCCAGTAGTTTGGCTTATTCATGATGATGCTCTTGGACAGCACCTTAGAAATTATCGGGAGTCGAATCTATCCATACCAAATCATATTGAAGATTGGCGAGGTCATTTTAATGCATGCAGTTATGTTGTGTTTCCAGATAACCACCTCCCTGTATGTGCCGCCTCAACTTTAGATTCTAAAATAATTAAATTAAATATGAAGTTATGAATGTAGCTTGCACCTGACTTTACCTATCTGATTTCAGTTGTTATACTCTCCCTCGATACTGGGAATTTCTTGGTGATTTCTGGTTCTCCGGTTGATATCTGGGCTGCTAAAGGATATGACCCATTACATTCTCAAGAAACTTTAAGGAAGCAGAATGGGATCAAAGAAGAAGATGTTGTTGTTTTGGTTGTTGGGAGCTACCTGTTCTTTGATGAATTACCATGGGATTATGCAACGATCTTGCGTGCATCAGCTTCACACATCATGGACATAGCAAGGACTAAAAAATTGGAAGTGCAGTTTATCCTTTTCTGTGGAAATGGCACTGATGCCTATAACTCTGCTTTCCAGGTATTTATTATATTCAAGTCTTATCGTATCTTGGGAAAGATGCCTTTGTTTTAGAGAACTGCAAGGTTCTATTAAATTGTGTAACCGAGGGTGCTAGATGACTGGTGCATGGCATGTTGTATGTGATATACATTTTATTTGCATGAACATTTACAATTGATATTGTGAAGTGAATGCATTACATAGTGAGAGACTGCTGGTTGAACCTTGTCGGATTCACTTTGGCTCCACCTGACTATCTTAATTTTTTCTTTGTACAGGAAGTTGCATCTCATATGGGAGTTCCTGATGATTCTGTAAAGCATTTTCCTATGACTCATGATATTAAAGACCTGCTAGTGTTTGTTGACATTGTTCTCTATGGATCTTTAAGACAGGAACCTGGTTTCCCCCCTTTGTTATTGCGGTCCATGTCCTCTGAAATTCCAATCATTGTGCCTAATCTAACTGTTATAACAAAATATGTATGCTACTTCATCTTTCATAATACGTTCTTTGTTTTGCCAGTGTTGAGAGATGCTTTTATCAACGTATTTGTTTTTTCAGGTCACTGATGGTATTCATGGCTTCCTTTTTAATTCCAATGATCCAAGCACAGCGGCTTCAGCTTTCATGAGGATATTAGGAGAAAAAAAGCTTTTGGACACTGCTTATTCTGTTGCTTTGCAGGGCAAGTTACTTTCAAAGAACATGCTAGCATATGATTGTATCATTGCTCATGTTAAGCTTCTTGAAACCGTGTTGCACTATCCTTCAAATGCAAATCTGCCGCTTTCTTTCTCTAAAGTTAAAGAGCGAACATGGTTATGGGGCCATTTTGAGTCGAAAGCTGCACTAGGAAATGGTTCTTCAGAAGATGAAACACATAGCCACGTAAAGATGGTTGATATTCTCTTGGGGGAATCCTCTCAAAGTAATCAGACAGCCTATTCTGATACCAATGATACTTCCTCATATGACTACCCTAGCCTGTCAGATTGGAATGATCTGAGTGAAGTTGAAATATCTGAAGACATCGAGATGAGAGAAATGGAGGAGGCGAGTTTTTTTTTTTTTTTTGCTTATTTTGACATAACTCCTCTCCTCCAAAAGTACTAAAATCTACCATCGTGGACAAAATTAAACATATTTTTGTGATACGCAGATTGACGAAAGGGTGGAAAGACCTCTATTAACATGGGATGAGGTGTACAGAAATGCCAGGAAATCGGAAAGGCTGAAGCCCGAAGGAAATGAACGTGATGAAGGTGAACTGGAAAGAACTGGGCAACCAGTCTGTATATATGAGATTTACCATGGAGAGGGGGCATGGCCATTTTTACACCATGGTTCTTTATATCGTGGCATTACTCTTGTAAGTCTGGGTAAATTTTACCTAACTTTGCTCATGTGTTCAGTTTCTATTTTGAGTTTAGAAGTGCGGAGAATTTCTACTTTGTTTTATTTGTCAATTTGAAAGAAATAAAATTTGGAGCTCAATTCCATTGTTAGCATTTCTAGCAAATTATTTGAAATGGAGTATCCTGATCGACAGAAATGCTTTATTGCATTATTCTTTACCTGTTGATGTTGCTATTAAAGTTGCATTCACTGCTTATGATTATTTTGCATATCTTTTGCCTTAGTCAAAAGGAGGCAGGAGACCCAGATCAGATGATGTTGATGCTGTTATGCGGCTATCGATTCTAGACAATCCATACTATCGTGATCTTCTCTGTGAATTTGGTGCTATGTTTGCCATTGCGAACAGAATTGATACTGTACATAAGTTACCGTGGATAGGTTTCCAGTCATGGCGGGCTGCTGGAAGAAAGGTACGAAATATGAGTTTTGCATTGACTCCTTGGTCCTATGCCACTTTTGGCCATATCGGTTTTCTGAGCTTGTTGATAAACTTGTATTCATTCAGAAAGAGTAGGAGTTCATATTCTGCAATCATCTATTTTAACAGTGAAATTTTTATTCTAGTCCTGTGCTATGTTCAGTATATGCTGTTAGAGAAACTTTCTGGACCCTGAAACATACCTCTCAAATTTAAATACCTTGTATTTCAGGTTTCCTAGAGGAACAATATATATTAAGATGGCCTGCTCCACTAAAGCTATTAACTAACTTTTCTTACCAGCCATTCAGGCAGCAAAATGGTATATTTGGAGCAGTAATAGCCTAATAGGTTCACTAGTCATAGTGGTGCATCCTCTGAATTTTCATAAGATGTATTTAAAAATTACCTTTTGCTTATATTGTCATGTTGGAGCGTCATAAATATCAAATATCGGTCTTTTTTTTTTGAGAAGTATAGGTATTATGTTTTTAATCTTCTTCTCTCGTCAGGTTTCCCTGTCTGAAAATGCTGAAGAAATCTTAGAGAAAACTATGGCTGGAGAAAATCATGAGGATGTTATATACTACTGGATGCCAATGGACACCGACCAAACATCCAACTTTTGGTCAACATGTGATTGCCTAAATGCTGGTCACTGCAGGTGCCTTGAATGTCTTAACATGTTACCTTTTATTCTTTTTGCAATATTCCTTTGAGTTTGAGCAGTAGGGCGAGGAACCACTTCCCAAACCATTTTGTCCTTCTTGGCTTGGTATTACGTTTTCCTTTTTAAACTTGATCTGAAGGGAGTTATGCTGCTAGTTCCTACCTTTTGAGTCATTGTTTGATGATGGAGGTGCTATGGTATTATGCAAGAGATTTCTGCAATGCTCTATTCTAATCTGCATGCTTAGGCTTTATCTTCAACATTTTTATTTCATAATTTGGCAGAACTCTTTTTGAGGATGCATTTAGGATCATGTACGGGCTACCAGAGGGCATTGCAGCCCTGCCACCAATGCCCAATGATGGCGACTATTGGTCTACTCTTCATAGCTGGGTGATGCCCACCCCATCATTTTTGAAGTTCATCATGTTCTCAAGGTAACAGGTCACATTTTTTATGAGGCATTTCGCTTATCTTTATTTGCTCATTAGTTTGATATGATTTGTGTTTTGTAGGATGTTTGTTGATTCGCTTCATAGCTTGAATGTAAACAATACTGATCCAGCTTCATGCTTGCTTGGAGCATCACAACCTGAGGTGACCATTTCCCCCTTGTAAACTTAGTAGAATTCAATGTAGATGTCATCTCAACTCAGCCATCATCTTTACCAGAAAAGGCACTGCTACTGTCGAATTCTGGAAATCCTTGTAAATATCTGGGCTTATCATAGTGGAAGGAAGATGGTCTACCTTAACCCCATCACTGGAGATACCAGAGAGCAGCATCCACGTGAGGAAAGAAACGAGATGTGGGCGAAGTTCTTCAATTTCACCCTCCTGAAGAGCATGGACGAGGATCTAGCAGAGGAAGCGGATGACGGCATGCACCCCGGAAATGACCAATGGCTGTGGCCGTTAACTGGTCAAGTGTACTGGTCTGGTATTGCCGACCGCGAAAGGGAAGAAAAATATATTAAAAAACTGGACAAGAAGCTCAAGAACAAGATGAAGTTGCTCGAAAGGCAGAAGTCAGGTTACAAACAGAAGCCACTGGGACAATAACAGTAGTGGAACAGAGGACAGCCAAAAGAAATATCTATATCAGTTTGGCTGCAAGATTCACCCTATCAGTGCGGATAACCCTGGTTTCTCTTGTGGCAGTCCAACAAGAAGCAAACCCATCATATTCTCGCTGCAGAAGAGGCGAAGCGCGAAGGCGCCATGGTTGTGAATATACATTCTTTCCTACACCCCCTGGATCTCCCTCTCCAAAGGAGCCCTGTGAAGCTGGAGGACACGGGCGGGACATGAAAATGGCCTATCCGTTTTTTTCCTGCTCATACAAATAGGTTACAGTTTGTGTTACATAGTTCCACTGATTCTCATTCTTTATTTTCATTTTCCCCGCTCTGCTATGGAACTGATAGTAGCTGCATGCAAGGGGAGCACAATTTTGGTAGGATTTGTAACTGGCCATCGCCACTGTACATGTAAATTTGCAGTAGAGAGCCACGCGACCGCTGGACGGTTTCTCCAAAAAATGCAAAGAAAAAAAAGCACGAACTAGATAATGAGGAAGACGAGGCCTTTTACAGTGGTCAGCTTCTCTCTTACTACCTCTGTTCCTTAATACTCGCTCCGTTCCAAAATACTTAACTTCCATTTATCTACACGTGAATGTATCTACATACTAAAAAATGTCTAAATGCATTCGTATCTAGATAAATGAAAGTCATCTATTTTAGAACGGAGCGAGTATAAAGACGTTTTAGGAAAACTAAGAAGGGTGGGAGTATTTTTTTATTGGTGATGAAGGTCAGCAAAGTGGATATGTGACAGGATCTTAGACTAGTCACAATGGGAAATAAAATAAACTAGTATCATGCATATGATACTAGTCTATGTTACTATGTCTATAGTGGATAGTAACATATTTGTAGTATCATGATACATTGTATTTATTAGCTTATAGACTCATTGTGTCTTGAAATCCGTTATGTTACGGTATCATATCATGATACCAAAACCTCTTCTCTCTTTATTTATTGTTGTGTCACATTATTTTTTTTGCCAACATGGCACCTATAATACTATTTACGATACCCCTATTGTGACTAGTCTTAAGGCCACCACTCCTCCAAGAAAAGTTCAAGACTTGCAAAAAGATCTAACTCTCATAAATTGGTTCCACCATGAATGACATGTTTTTTAATAGCATAGGTCCGTGAGACTTGGCTAAGCATCAACATATTGATGATTGTGTGAATGACAATAAATTAGATTTTTCTGTATTGAAATGGGAAAACAAACTTTCCAACACGTTCTTGATGGCCTCGTAGGAGTTTTGGATTATTGTTGGCATTGGATTGCCCCCAAAGTGAAATTTGGAGGAATCTTGCTTGGTGTCAATATGCATTCATGTATTTGTTGGCCATTTGTAAAGGTGATTTCCATATCAAATTCCATCTTCAGAATAAGGTCTATGATTTCAGGTGGAGTCACGTTGCGCTCTAGAGGGGTTGACAATTTTAAGTAGAGTTTCGTTGCGGTCTATGGTTAATTATTGTAGAGATAATCCATATCCATTGGTGATTGGTGGGAATTTTAATATCCTTCGATATAAACAAGATAAAAATAATGATAAGTTTGACAATCGCTGACCTTGACAACTTATATTTGAGAGACGTGGCGTTATCTAGCCGTCAATACACTTGGGCCAACAGGCTAGCAACTCCGACTGTTGAGAAGCTTGACAAGGTACTATTGACGACTGAATGGAAATTGAAGCCCCCTCTTGTCTCAGTTTATGCCCTTTCTTGCTTAACTCTGGTGCAACAACTTTTAGAAATAAACGCTGTCAATTTAAATTTAAATTAGGTTGGCTGTATCGGGAAAGCTTTGTTGCCGGTAAAAGGACATACACCAACCCAACGATGGAATAATTAAATTCGCTTTTTATGCCAATTCCTTTGTGGATGGGCTACAAATACAAGTAAGGCTTACAAGAAAGAAAAGAAAAGATTATCTCTCACAATTGATGAGCTTGAGAAGATTGTCGGGAGTACAGTGTTACCTGAGAATGATATTAAGGTTAAGAACCAATCTAATGAGCATATAGCTAAACTTCTATGTGAGGAAGAACTTAAATGGTATCAATGTTCTAAGGCTCAATTTATCTGGGAAGGAAACAATAATATGCGTTATTTCCACATCCCCGCAAAATGGAGGACATATGAAAAGCGTACTACTTGTAACGCCCCAAGATCGGTACTATGCAGATTTTAGCGTTCCAGCCAAATCCGCATAATAACGATCCTTTAGACGCCCACCAGGCATAACGTGCACGTCGCAAACACACACGTTATGCGGGTGTAATTGTGATAACATTACAACAGTTCTCGATAAAACCCACAAAAGAACATATATACAACAACGACTCACCGAGTCAAGAACAAAAGGTACATTATAAAGATCCAAACAACAACGAAAGCGGGTAACGTCCGGCTACGGACAAGAAACAAAAGTGGACTAAGAGTCCTGAAGATAAACGAAGGCACCATATCCCTGCCCAGGCCAAGCCGGAGGGATTTCCAAGCTAACGTCGTCAGACTTCATACCTGTCGGCTGCATTGGAATAATAGCCCCGAAGGGGTCAGTACTAGTAGAAGTACTGGCAAGTAATACTCACAAGATATCAAAGCTAGAATTCTGGGTAAAGAGGGTTTGCGATTGAGGCTGCAAGCAGCACTAACAAATTATAGAGACACACTACAACTTTCGTCTATCAGAGACAAGGTAAGAGAGCGCATAAGAAACCAACTATACTACTCACTAAACAAACCCGCCCTAAAACGACTCCCTCGTATCCTCGGCCCATGAGGAAGAAGTCCGGGCACTCACACGGTGGACAAGTTTTATGAGTTATTATTCAAGTAATCTATCTTACTAGTCAAGTTATATTTAATAGGTGTAAGTTGTCTATGATCTTTTTAGCCAGCGCATTTCACCCAGTCGTCCATAACCACGGACACGGTTTTTCGAAAAGATTTCACCCTGCAGGGATGCACCAATGAACACACACGCATCGAAACACTCGCTTAGAGGTTTACCGGTGGAGCGTTCGACGCAATACTTCCATTCTCTACAAACAAGTCCAGGGAGCCACCTAGCTAGGTCTGATCCACCTTGAGAGTCCGACCGAAGCTTCGAGGTGGGCCTAACCGTTGCGTGGACGGCTTCGGGAGGGAACACTCATACGATTGCCCCTCCTTCCACACTCGATAAACGAACGTACCGCAAGCCCTACCGTAAGTAACCACGTAACCATCATCATCATCGTTGTATGTGCGCAAATGGAAACACCCGAACTAAGTTGTGGCTCCTGTACAGGTTTGAGGATCCGGTAATAGATTGCGGGGAGTCCCATAGACCTTCCACATGTGGTTAGTGCGCTCAGTCTTGGATCAGCGGAAAAGAACTCGGGTCCTAGGCGACACTAGCAGAACAAATCACCACGATTGGCCTTCTGCCGGTGCCTTATCTTTATTACTCCCTCCGTCCCAAAAAGGATGTCATTTCTTTGTCTAAAGTTTAATGTATCTAGACACTATTTAATGGTTAGATACATTCAAATTTGGACAAAGAAACGACATCCTTTTTGGGACGGAGGTAGTATATTATTCCCATCGCAACAGAAATTAAAGATTAACATTTTAGTTGAACCTAGCTATCATGTTAAGAACAAGACTAGATAAAGAGATAACAGGACTCAAGCAAAGCACCTAAGCATGCACTACGACTCGCAAGGCTAACAAGGTAAGCAAGCAACAGGTGATAGGGTGTGGGGGTGTGGCTATATCATGGCTGCCAGGTAAACATGCAAATAGGATCGAGACACAAGCATCGTGACATAAGGCTAGCAAGGAACAAAAGTTAGGACGAGTAAAAGACAGAAAACAAGCAAAGATAGCAAGAGAGTATCACTTGCCTGCAATCCGATAGAGGTAGCAGAACCTGTCGTTGCTCATATCAACTCAACGTCCTATTCCCGAAGAAGCAACGAACACTGGGTAACGGAAAAGATGCATTTTACTCTACGGCAAAAGAATCGGCATGTTGATGACATGATGCATGACAAATTAAATGTGATCCAATTTTATTCCCTAACACATGTCAAAACATTTTAAATGGGATCGCTGCACAATATAGATGCACCGGACAAACCCCATAATTAAATTGATTTAATTTGACTAAATGGATAAAGGTGCGATGTTAATTAATGATTCATGATTTTATAAGATACGCATATATGGTATAGGGTTAGGGTTGGGGTCACACATCGGATTCGGGGACACTTCGGATTCGGAGAGGAAGTAGTCGACGTCGTCGAAGTAGTCGAAGTAGTCGTTCGTCCGGAGTCGAAGTAGTCGAGGTAGTCGACGTCGGGGAAGTAGTCGTACTCGGGTCGTCGTCATGGCGGACCTTGGCGTTCCGGGCTTCGGGGTCGTCGGGGTTCACGGTGTCGGGGTGTCGGGCATCGGCTTCTCGGACACGCATGAAGGCGGTCGTCACAAAACTCGAATCGAAGAACTTGGCGGGTTCCGGTGTCGGGGAAGATCTTGTCATTGCACGGAGTCGTGGAAGAACTTGTCATATCGCTGTTCACGTTCATCGGGATTCACAGCATCGGAGAACTTGCGTCGGTTCATGGCTTCACGTCAGGAAAACGGGAAACGACCGGGAAACGGGGGACGTCGGGGAACCGGAGGCAGCACACGGGCATCGGGGACACACCGTCACGGAGAAAGGAGCAGCAGCAGCATGCAGGGCACAGCGTCGGGAACAGGAAACACACCGGGTATCTTGCGGGCATTTTGTCGAGCACATGGCGGGCGGAGGGCGTCGGGCAGGAGACGAACATGAGCCGCTGCGGGAGAGGAGGTGGGCATGCTCGGGCTGGACAGAGGAGCTGCGCATGGAAGAGGTGGCAGAGGAGGAAGGCGGCTAGCGACGGGGAGCTCGCGGCCAGGCAGAGGAGAGGAGGAGGTCGGCCAGAGGAGGGCATGGCAGAGGTGCTCGTGAGGGTGGTGGGGTGCGACAGGAGGAGGAGCGGGGCAAAGGAGCACGGGGTGGTGGTGGCGTGGCCAGGAGCCGGAGCTCGAGCGGAGGAGGAGTCGCGGTGGAGAGGTGGAGGGAGGCGGGAGCAGGGAGAGCAGAGGCGGCACGGCGGGAGCACGGCCACGCGGAGCACGGCCGGCCAGACAGTGGCGGGGAGCAGAGGCGCGCGAGCTGGCGGTGGGGAGGCGGCCGGTCGCAGAGGAAGGCGTCGGGGAGGTGCAGGGGAACGACGGCGGGCCGGGATGCGCGGGCGCCGGGCGACTGCGCGCGGGCTCACCGGACCGGAGCGGGGAGGGGAGGTGGAGCTCGGTCAGGGAAGAGAGGGAGGTGGCGACGGGAGGAAGAGGAGGGGAGAAGGGGTGCGGCGCGAGGGGATCGAGCCGGGGAGGGCCGGCGCGAGGTGGCCACGACCATGGAAGGCTCGGGAGGGAAGCGAGCTTGATGGGGAAGAGAAGCACGGGAAGGAAGGAAAAAAAGGAAAAAGAAGATAAGGAGAGGAAGAGGATAGGGGTTAGGGACCTAGATGAAAAATCAGGGACCTGAGTGAGAGGTGGAAGGACCTGTTTGCGAAAAACAGGAAACAGAGGAGGGTGGCTGCAAGAGGCAGGGGGTAGGAATGGAAAACAGGCAGGGGCAGGATTAGGGTTTTGGACGCTAGGTGGGCTTGGGCCAGGTTTGGGCTACTCTCTCGCGTCTCAAAAATTATTTTTCTTTTGCAAAACAATTTTGGCAATTAATTTTAGAAAACGGAGACGACTGCCTCGGTAAAACCTTTGCGACAATTTTTGCAAAATAAAAATAGGGTTTAATAAAAATAGTTTTTGCGGACAAAAACATGCGATGCGATGATGTTGATGTCATGATGATGCAAAAAAGAAAAACAAGCAAAATCTAATTTGGGGAAAAACCCCGGGACATTACACTACTGGATTTGACCAATGTGATGGTAGAATAGAAGAGGCAGATCTGTTGGAAAAATTCCTTACTATTTATTACCCCAGAGGAGAGTACACTCTCTTTGGAGACCTTCTTTAGGTTAGGGACCTTCTCCATTAGAGACGGTTCTCAATTGCGTTTCACGGAGGATAAATGGTTAGGAGATACACCTTTCTGTTCTAGATATCGTGGCCTTTATAATTTTGTTAGGTATAAATGTGTCATAGTTAAGGAAGGAGGTGTTAGGTCTAAATCCCCAAACTCCTATTTCTATGGAAACACATGCACCTACATCACTAATTCAACGTAAACCAGAATAAACCACAGTTTAGCAGTTCAAAACAAGCCAAAATAAAATTCATACATAGACAATACACGAACGAATCAAACGCCCACATTGTTGCACTTGTTTTCATGAAGCACTTCTTACTTTCATAATTCATGAGGGTAGTGTCTTGCAATATGAACTACTACTATCGTTTATTTGGGTCCGGATTTTGGTTGAATAGTTGGTGGACACATCCTATGTCGGAGATGTCCAATGTTGCTCGCGACTGTTGGAGCTGTGGCGGGTCGCACATCATGTGTGAGGACGTCCCCATCCACTACGAAGGTTGAAGTGTGTTGGCCTCTACTGTAGGCGTGGTCGAGGACACATACTTTCTCACAGCTTCAGCGCAAACCTGGCGCATATCATCTGGAGCGGCCTCCTTCTCACCAGAGCATGACATGAGCTGTCAATTTGGGCGGAGCTGGTGTACAGCCCTTGGGTTTAGGTGAACCCAATGGAATCGACAAATTTTTCACTAACTTAGTGTTTATCATTGCTAATTTACGTGAACTATGACACCTAAAATATAAAGCTGACACCAATAGTTTCGTCTTCTAGCTTCGCCACTTGGCACGATGCCACTTGGTAATTTCGCAGCTGAACTCAGAGAGCTAGACGGTAAAAATGTTTCGAACATTAATAGTGGTACTCTAGCAAAATTGCTCCTCCCGATAATAATTTGAAAGTTGAAACGATTGATGCTGTTAAAGTTAAACAAACTGAAACAAGACAACACAAGGCAGGCAGGCTCGTGCGTAAGCGTAAACACGACAAGAGTTTTTCGATGAAGGTGTGCATCCTTCCCTTATCCTTTCGCCCCTGTTGAGAGTCGTCCACAGCTTTTCTCCGCCGCCCCTAGCCTTCTCTCTTTCCGGCGGCTTGGCTGGCCGGCGAGATGATGGTCTAGTGGGTTTGGCTCCCTCTGTACATACTAGGGTAGATGGTAGCTTAGTTTTGCTTCGTTGGCATCTGGGCTCTATGCTCGTTGCTTGGAGTAGAACTCCGGATTGTGCGGGCCGGATCCGGGGGCTGGTGGTTGTCGCTCACTTTGTGGAGCTCTGGTGGTCAGAGCCGAAAGTGGAGTTGGGCATCATCATCAGGATCTCCTTTAATAAGCCCGTGATCCCTCCAGATCTTGATCTGGGGGCTTTTGGCTGTGCAACTGCTCTCGATCTTTTGCTTCTGTTTCTTGCTGCTAGCCACCGAGGTGATGGAGGTGGGGAGAATAGAAGTGAAGCTCGATGGTGGGTTGTACGGTGTGGTTCTGCTGCGGGGTTTGTGTTGCAGGAGTCCTGGAACCGCTTCTGCTACACGGCGGAGGAGATGAAGCAGGCGGCCAAGCTCTAGAGGATGGAGGTGATGGTCTGCATCATTATCTCGGCGACCTCCACAATAACAAGGTTCGTTAATCGTGAACTCAGGTGCGGTGGCGTGGATTTGGAAGGATTCTTTTTTCCTTGTCGTGGTGGCGAGGGAAGAGGAGCAAATCCAATCCGTGCTTGCTTGCTGCTGGGTTTGCACCAGGGGAGAAGCTGTGCTTCTCTAGGGAGCTTCCTCACGGTGGCGCATTTGGCGTCGCTGTTCTCCATGGTCGGATGGCGACCGCTCCCGCCTGCGATGCTGGTTACGGTTTTCTCCGGCCAGTGTCTCAAGGTTCTATTCAACCTCCTGGCTATCATGCCGTTTTGGAGGCCCTCAAGCTTCGGTGCAGCGAGCTCCCGCCCCTGGTCCCAAGTGGCGTAGTCCCCGGCGACGAGGATGGAGGCTGTTCCGAGCTTTGGATCGATCACACCGGAGAAGGAGCTGGACCCAATTGCTTTACAAATTTCTTTTTAGGGTCTTAGGTGCAAAATGTAGGGACATGGTTGTAATTTTCAGATTTCTTGAGTCCTTATCTGTAAAATGTACCGGTGTTGATTAGTAATGAAGCATCTCGGCCCTTCGAGGCCGACCCCCCCCCCCCCCCCCCCCCCCCCAAAAAAAAAAAAGACAAGAGTTTTTCGACGGAAAAATGCAGCAGAGAAAAAACGCAGCACGAGACAAATCATTCATCCCCTTCCTCGTCTCCTCTATTACCGCTCTGCTCTTCCAGCGCCTCTCCACTCCACACCCCCGCGAACGAAGCCGCGACCAGCCAACCACCTGGTCCTCCCCTTTCTCTCCCCCCCTCCCCCGCGCGATCCAGCGCACCGACGACGCGCGAGGCGTACCCCAACCCCCGCGCGGATCTGGGAGCTGCCGCGGGCGGCGCTCCCTCCCATGGTCCCCCGCCGCGCCGAGGGGGCGTGGCGCCGCTGAGATGCGGGGCGACGCGCCGCCGTCTAGCGCGCCCTCAACCTCCTCCTCCCCCTCCCCCTCCTCCCTGTTCGGCGGCGGTGGCGGCGAGCTCTTCGAGTCGGGGCCCTCGCCCCTCGTCTTCCTGCCCCTGCTCCTGATCCAGGGCGGCGGCATGGACCTCTCCCGCGTCGGCGAGAGGCTCCTCAGCTCCGTCCGCTCCGCGCGCTCCATCGGCCTCCTCCCCCCGACGCCCGCACCAACCCCTTCCCGCCCCGAGGTTCCCTATCCCTCCCAACTGCCGTCGCTGTCCACTTCTCGTCCTGCGTTGGATGGATCCAGCGCTAGTGGTTTGCTTACGTTTGTACCATGCGGTTGCAGGTTCCAGCTCGAGCTGCTGCTGCAGCGGCGGCTGCACGTGCAATCGCAGGGTTGCCGCCCCACGAGAGGATCAACCTGCCGTCGAATTCGGAGGACCTGGTCTCCATCTACGGGAGCAACCCTCAGGGCCCGGCTGTGGATGAGCTCGAGGAGGTCTTCTATGTGGAGGTTCGTGCTGCATTTTGGAAGCTCTCGGTGCCAGCGGCTTCGTGCCGTGCCAGTTGGGCTTGATGTGTTTGAGTTTGAATTGTGTGCAGGAGTTCGACCCGATAAAGTACATTCTGGCCAATATATCGGAAGCAGGCGGTGATGCCACCTATTTCGATAAGCAGGTTAGTGGGGGCAGTTAACGTCACCTGTCTTTCATATCTGAGTCATTACACTCGGGTGCATGATGTGCAAAAACTTATTTATACCATACTTTTGAGTGACATCTGCGTGCATACAGGCGCCGATATGTTAATGTCATTTTCGTAAGCAATTGTCTCACAAAACGCATGCCCTTTGTAGAAGAAACCGACCTCCTTTTGTCGTTTCCTACCATTCTGGTTATCCATGAGTATATTCGCCAATCGCCATGAAAAGTCCCATTCTACCTGCATCTATGTGCACTTCTGTTACCATATTAACACATGCCATTTTGTTTACTATGTACATTTCATTTTTGCAGTCTACTTTGAGATTAGCGCAGCTTGACAAGATTGCCGAACGATTGTCACATCATGTTATGGGTCACCATGAGGAAATGGGTATGTCTGGTCAGAATGTACTATTTCTCTATGGGATAGGACACATTTATATTCCATTCTTTTTTATTTTTGTCTTTTACTGATCCATTTGATGGATGTTGATCACCTTTGACATGTTTAGATTTTTTAGCCTCTTTTGTTACGGATAGTAGAGATCTGAAGATATCTATTAAAAGTGTTCTCTTCCAACGAAAACCAGATTTCTGATAATAATTTTTGGTCAGTGAAGGGGATGCAGTTAGTGATGGAGTTGGAACAAGACTTAAAGGTCGCGAATGTAATCTGCATGGTATTATCTCATGAAACCTTTTCTTTGCAAGCAATATTTATTCCTTTTGGATATCTGATCCATATGATTTAAATATTATTTCAGAACGGTCGAAGGCACATTTCCTCTTCAAAGAATGAAGTGTCAAGGGATCTGGTTGTCAATGTAAAATCAAAGAAAAAACAAGCTTTGCTGGTAGGTGCATGCTGTTGTTTTGTGTTTATGTTCTGTATTAACTCCATAAACTTGGTGCCAGCTTGTCCATAAAGATCACTGAGCTACCATTATAGTATAAAGCAAGGTTCTTAGTGTGTTTACTTCCTAGATCAACCCTTCCTTTTTCTATCGCTGTCTTAACTCTTAAGGATGGAGTTATTAATGCCTTGTTAAGTTCAAATGCTATATGTTTCACTACAACTAGCTCTTGGCATGTCAAATTGAGGGTCTATACATAAAAAGTTTTAGTTTTTTGTGTAATGCAGGATGTTCTTCCTGTTCTTACAGAACTTCGACATGCCCAAGATATGCAGACGGAGCTGGAAACTTTTGTTGAGAAAGAAAATTACTTTCAGGTGGGTGAATTTTGGGCATAACCTCTTTTTTTGGGGCAAACAAATATGTGTCGGTTGGTACTCCACTCCAACGACACTAGTACTGCGTGTTTGCTCTGTAGTTGGAAATCTATATTTTTATCAGAATTATGTTAGTTTCTTATGATACTTTACTAATGTTTGCAGGCATTTCAATTATTGCCAGAGTATTTGCAAATTTTGGAGAACTATTCAAGCCTTTCTGCTGTACAAGAAATGGGACGAGGTGTTGAGGTAATTTTGAATTTTCTTCTTTTCACTAGGCTTCTCATGTTGAGATGTCTTGTCCATAATGTTAGAAAGTATGGGACAAGTCTACATTTTCCCTATAGCTTTCTGTTGGTCTGCCCATAGCACCAAACCTCTTCAGCACCATCAAATTCAATGAACCCATTTGCATTTCTCACTTCAGTTGATTGTATTCCATATTCTTACTCCCATTCTGATGATAGAATTTCTGCTCTGCAGGCATGGTTAGCAAGGACAATCCAAAAATTGGACAACCATTTGCTGGGAGTTTGTCAGACGTTCAGTGAAGAAAGCTATCTAACCGTGAGTATTTACCTGGTCATTATTTTATATGTGCTTTTGGATTGGTTAATTATACTTTTTGCTAACTTACTTGAGGTGCATTATTCTAACAATTAAATCTGAATCGTAGGTGATTGATGCATTCGCATTGATGGGTGACATTGGTGGCATGGCTGAAAAGATGCAAAGTTTCTTTTTGCAAGAAGTACTGTCTCAAACACATATTGTCCTGAAGGAAATGTTGGAAGAGGTATTTGATTTCTTGGCAACTTGCAGACCTTCTCATTGTTAGTTTCTTGACTTGTGTCTATTAGGGTTTATTATGGTTTCCCATTAGTCTAGGTCTCGGTGATTTTATTGGCCTAGATCTGTAGTAGATTGATTTATAGTCCAAGTTTTCTTGTAATGTATATTTGCCCCCCTTGGGCTGTGCAATACAACAGCTCTTTTCATGACAATATTATCATTTCTTCTAATATTGCAGGAGTTGGGAAATAATACGCAGAGAAATAGGTATTTAATCAGCACTTTATTTTGTTCCTTTGATTGCTCCCTAAGATTGAACGAAGTATACAGTGACCTGGACATATGTGTATGATTGGGTCTTTAATCAGCCTTGGATCAAGGTTTTTAGGGGGAAAAGCAATCTACAACTTAAGTGGGCCGTGTCATATTTATATCTTACACTGGGATTATTTAATAAAAAAATCTTTGGAGATTCATATGTTTGCATGCTACTGTCTCCAGTACTGCACTTTCTGCGGAAAATCATTTTCTCTTCTGGGCTAAGCCTAGAATTGAAATCATAGTGGTGAATACAGTCGATGCTGACTTGCGTCACCATTTCTGATCGCCTAAAGCAGTTTAAGATGCATGCAAATATTGCCTATTTCTTATGTGGCATTTTGTCAACGAAGTCATGTCAGATTTTTTCAGACGTGTGGGCTAGATACTTCAATTTATCAAATATAAAACCAACACTGTACAAGACTCACTCGACTTTTATTCTCTGCAGATTTACATATAGTGATCTTTGTGTCCAAGTTCCTGAGTCCAAACTTCGCTCCTGCTTGTTAAAAACTCTTGAGAGCATATTTTCGTTGATGCGGTCATATTATGCTATTATGAGCTTTTGCCCAGAAGTAAAGGTAATTGTTATGTGCTCTGTCAACTTTTTGAAATTTTGATGACATGTCAAGATTGGTGACAGCTTTTTAAGCAAGCCCAAATCTTATTTGGATTTGGTTCTGAATCCTATTTGTACTTGTATAGTGAATTTGAATCCACTTGTATGTAAGTGTAAACCATGACTAAAAACTACAAACTTAATCTTTGAGTCAATTGAGTGTATATATAGTATTGTAGGAAACTTCCAGCTGAAGGTATCATATGTTAACAGTTTTTAAACTCTTCTCTCTATGCTACTGATAGTTGGCAAAAATAGTGTATGTTGTCAGTCATATATTGAATGCATAATAAAACGGAACCTGTTTTCAGTATGAAATAAATCCAGTTTGATTTGATATATATTCCCATAGTTATATAGACTCGCATTTATATCTGATGAAATATTCGGTTGAGTTGTTAGCATTGTCACATTTGAATATTCGTTTTTGCTATAGTTATTGATGTAACCTTTGGTTTCTTCTATTCAGCATAACACATCTCAGAGCCCAAGTGAAAATTTAGTTGATTCAGGAAGAGGTCATTCAAATGTAGTTGTCAATCAGGATGGTGTTGCAGCCACTACGGGTGACAGAATACCATCTTCTGATGTCAGCAATCCTGATGCTAGCACCTCAGAAGCAGATGCTCCATTTTATCAACTGAGGACAGATTCTACAAAACTTGTTTCATATACATTTGAAAGGGGGCGGAGAAATCTTTGGCAACTGGCAACAAGTCGCTTGTCTGTTTTACTGTCTTGTTCAGCTGTTTGTTCAACTAGCACATACCAATTTCTGAAGAACTACGAAGATCTCACAATATTCATTTTGGCCGGTGAAGCATTTTGTGGGTTTGAAGCTAGTGAATTCCGGCAGAAGTTGAAGACTGTCTGTTTGAACTACGTAGTGACCTTTCACCGGCAAAATATATACGTATGTCTAATAACTCTTATTCAATTATTAGAAGTACACGCATCAAGTGTTCAGTGAGTTAGATAAAGGAAAGTCCTTTACCCAGACATGGAGACTCACTGAGTGCTGGCAAGTTATTAAACCACCCTAGAAACTATAGCAGCGGACAAGGAGTGTATTTACTGTAGACATGATGCAGGTTTTGCAGCCATTGTATCTCAGGATTTGTAGCTGTAGGCTGATCTTGATGCAAACCACTTGTCTTTTATGTGTGTGCCAGAGAGCAGTTGATCGTTGATATGCATTCTTAATCAGTACAACCTTTTCTTGCTTCTTTGAATAAAAAACGAGGTGTCTTACCCAGATCCCTCTGGTAATGCATAATTGCTGTAGTTGGTATTTTGCTCTATTCTTGATTTGACATAGCCATTGTGGCCTTTTGCATTTCAGTGTGGCATTTTAATAGGTTAATTTTGTGATTCTCATGGCAGGCACTTAAAATGGTACTGGAAAAAGAATCTTGGACAATAATGTCTGCTGAAGCTACGCATATAATTAGTCTAGCAGGACTTACTGGTGATGGAGCTGCACTGATATCACCTACCAGCCGTAGTTCTACCTTGCCAAAAGAATGTTTCCGTGGAAATTCTACTGCAACTAATACAGGGAGGCAAAAGAACGGATTTGCTGCCTGGCTCAGTATTGAGAACCCATTTTCTTTGAAGATAGAGAATGGCTCCATGGAATCCCCTAAGTATAATGTGCTGTCCAACTCGTCAGCTGGCAATAATTCTGTTCATGGTAATACTAGTCATGGCAATGGAAATAATTCTTCTTTCGATGAAGAGAATGAAGACCTTCTCGCTGATTTCATTGATGAAGATAGCCAATTACCCAGTAGGACATTGAAAACAAAAATTGTGAAAGGAAATTCTTCACATTGGAAAGATGGAGACATTTCATCACAGACAGGATCATCACTTTCTTTGTTAAGGTATCAAATGTTCATGTATGTTAACTTGAGGAAATTCCTACAATGTAACTGCCTAAGCTAAGTTGTCATTTCTTCACTGGAATCAGGATGATGGACAAATATGCCAGAATTATGCAAAAGCTGGATATGGTCAATGTCGAGCTTTTTAAGGTTAGTTGTGATGTAATTTTTTCCCTTGTGATAAACTACACGTGCATGGAGTTGTGGAATGTCTTCTGTTGTTCATACTTAACATTTTTTTTCCAGGGCATCTTCCAACTTTTTGGCATCTTTTATCACCATATATACGAGACATTTGGGTACCAGGACAGGAGTCAAAGTGGGAAGCCATTACATGATTCTCAATCATGTATGGATTATGTTTTTTCTGACATTTTTTTGGCTCACGGTTCTTTGCTATTAATGCTTGCAAATACAGGGGAAGACTTGGGTAGGATCTCACCTTTAGGTGAGATCGTAGGATCACGCAAAAAAAAACATATTTGCGAATTGCTAAAAAATCTGAAAAAAAATTGACAACATGCATCTCGGTACTTTGCACAACGTCAAAAAATTTCAGCTCAAAATTCGATGTACAGCGTGAGAAACAAAAAAGAGAAATCATGCTGTGAATAGTGTCAGATTTGAGTACACAGTGTTTTGCACTATTCACACCGAAATTTCTCTTTTTTGTTTCTCACGCTGTACATCGAATTTTGAGCTGAAATTTTTTGACGTTGTGCAAAGTACCGAGATGCATGTTGTCAATTTTTTTCAGATTTTTTAGCAATTCGCAAATATGTTTTTTTTGCGTGATCCTACGATCTCACCTAAAGGTGAGATCCTACCCAAGTCTTCCCCGCAAATACATGATTGCTGATTTGGAGCTCATATGTCCTTTCTGATGCTTGTGTTGTATTCAGTTCGGCTTAAAGCGGCTTTATCAAAAATAACACAAGATTCGGATCAGTGGATCAAACCACAAAACAGTTTGTATCCACCTTCATCATCTTTATCATTGAATTCAACTATTGCCCAAATGGATGTGATGCCTACTGCGCCTCCGAGCTCAATGTTCACCTCCTATGGGTTAAAGGTAGCTACTGGTTTTACATCGCATTGCTTATTCACTATTTTTGGAACTGAGTTACAGTACTCATATAGATGTAATCTTACATTTAACTTGAGCTTGCCTCATAAAAAATCAGGTCTTGTCTGCTAATTCATGGCTTCATGCACATCCTTTAGAGTTTGAAGATGCTGAATGAAGTTATATAACATCAGCAACTTATCTATTGTTTTCCTGGCTTCAGCATGTTAACTGCTCCAGTAGGCATCTAATTTTTAAATAAAAAAATCTCGCAGCTGTGAAATATTAGTTCACTCATTTTTGCTGTTTGGGACAATGTTCCATATTTGGGTTGAGGTTTTTTTTAAATAGCTGAATTTCCCCCTTGGCACCATATGTCTACTGGCTTATATTTGATTGTGTGAATATGAGAAAGATGTTATAGCTGTTGGTTGTTAGGAAGGCAAAACTTTTGGATGTGTAATGTGAGGACGGGATACTGAGTTCCTTTTAGCCTCGTGAAGTTACTTGTCGATTGCGAGTAGAGTCAAATGATTTTCATGTGCAAATTGATGGATGATTGTATCATGGAGGAAAAAATGGCACGGGAGAAAGCATCTGTGTGTAGGACTGAGTGAAACATATGAGGTGTTGGCATGGGCTGATTTGGCCCCTTCTTTATGATCATATCCTTACATAAGTCTTTGCATCTGTGCCTCACTATGAATGTAAATCTTTCTCTAATGAACTAGGTCAAACTGAAAATTTGGTGTTCTGAAGTTCCCTCCTGCCTGATTAGGTGTTTAAAAGGCATATGGCTAGCAGGTCATTTTTGTGCCTGGACATATGCTTTTTTAAATGCCATGGATGGTGTTATTATCTTTTTCTTCACATTATGATTAAAAATGTATTCTTATATCCAGTCTCCGTAGTTCTAGTATAGTCGTTCATCTTTCCATATTTGAAACTTCTCCTTTCCTTGCAGGAGAGATGCGCAGCTGCTGAAACTGTATCTTTGGTTGCTCGAGTTTTGAACAGATCTAGATCCCATCTACATTCCGTGTTGTCTAAAAATAACACTTCTGTTGTTGAAGAGTTTTTTGGGACACTGGTAAATTTCTTGACTTCTGTTATTGCTGCTGCTATTGTTGCTGTTTTATTTGGAATCAAGTCCACTTTGTTATTTTCAAAGGTAAATGTCGAAATTTATAGTTTCCTTGTTTGTGATAGGTGGACACCGTTCCAGATTTGGCTGAGCACATCCATAGGACAAGTGCACGGATGCTTTTGCATATTAATGGGTATGCTGGATAAAATCTTCCAACTCTGCCAATCCCCTGAAATCATCTATCGTTATTTCTTTTGGCTGAGTATCGTTTAAGTGATATAGGCATCTCCGCAGAGGCACAAATGCTATTATAAGAGCAGTACAATAGTACCTTGCTCAGCTACTGTATTTGATGTTTTCAATCACAACTCATGTATATGCTATCAGCTCACCTGCCAAATGTGTTTTTCAGGTATCCAGATAAGATAGCAAATGCTAAATGGGAGTTCAGGGAGCTTGGCATAGAGCACAATGGGTATGCTTACTTTAAGCAGCCTTAATGTCAATAGCATGAAAATTATTGTTTCGAATCTCTCTATAGCCCCTTTTGTATGCTTCCTTTGCACCCTCTCTGGCACTCCGTCTGAAGGTTCAAAAACGCACTCGCTTAGGCATGCTTAAGCTATGGGAGGTGAATAAAGCGGCCGGCGAGGTCTGGCCTCTGGCAAGAAATTGCCATATCCGGCCAATAGTCGTCCTCTCCAACGAGGAATAGACCTCCTCCAGCGAGCAATCAGAATCTCTGGCGAGTAGTCGTCCTCTCTGGCGAGAAATCAACGACGGGAAGGGAGAGAGTGCTGGCATGGGGAAGAGAGTGCTGTGTCTAGACATTACGTTTCGAAATAGTGCAAATCTTTTGTGGTCGTTTTCCTTGTGCCGTAGTCCTTAACCCCTCAATTTGCATGCAATTTTGGTTGAGTTTTGTGGTGATATGCTACTGCTTCCTTTTCTCTTGCTAAGTTTATCTTATGCAGATAAAACTACACCTTTTACTACTGTAGTCACGTGTTACTCAAATCTGATGATATGGAACTGAGTTCCTTGTGCTATGATGAAAATGAATACATCAATGCTCTGGAAGTGCCACTGATTATTGTTTGGACCTCTTATTGTGCCAGGTACGTTGATTTGTTATTGGGTGAGTTCAAGCATTACAAAACAAGATTGGACCATGGAGGAATTTCTAAGGAGGTTAGTTTGAACCAATTAACTGAACGTTTCCTTCTTTGGTCTCATTTGACTTTGTTTATTATTATGGTTGTTAATTAGTTATGGAACTCTGTAGAGTTCAAGAATCTCTGGCTTTGTTCGTTCTAACTTTTATTTTATGATATACCAACATTAAGGCAATTGAACTTCTTATATTCTTCCCAGCTACAACACCTTTTGCTGGAGTATGGCATAGAGAGCATTGCAGAAGTTTTAGTTGAAGGACTCTCTAGAGTGAAAAGGTGCACTGATGAAGGACGTGCATTGATGTCACTCGACCTTCAGGTTGTAATTTTATGCAGTGGTCTTTTATGAGTTGGTGGCATGGAAGAGAACTTAGTAAGAGTTTTGTTGTTTTTTAGGTACTAATTAATGGGCTGCAGCACATTGTATCGTCAAATGTTAAGCCGAAGCTGCAGATTGTGGATACTTTCGTAAAGGTATGTAGCACAAATTAGTCCAACACTCGTGTGCATATATAACTTAATGACATTACATCCTCTTGCCCTACGCTGACCACACTGACCTTTTTGTGATCGTTTCCCGTCAACAATTGGGTATGGACATTGCTGTTAACGGTTCTTCTGTCAATCAAACAGGCTTATTATCTGCCAGAGACGGAGTATGTTCACTGGGCACGGTCTCATCCGGTTAGAACTCAACTGATCTCACAATGTGCTAATCTTTTAACTTGAAAATGCGAACTATTTACACCGTCTGTCATTGCATAACCCTGCAGGAGTACAGCAAGACTCAGGTTGTCGGGCTGGTCAACCTGGTAGCTACCATGAAAGGATGGAAAAGGAAAACGAGGATAGAAACCATCGAGAGGATTGAGGCAGGACCCTAGTTGAAGGCGGTCTGTAGCCGTTCCATTTTTGTTTGCTCCAGCTGCATATAGAGCTGCGTTTTCCTATTGTTTGTCATCGATTTTGTCAATTCTTTCACCCTCTTGCCTAACACCACTATCCTTCTTCGGTGTATATTAAAGCGACAATCCTGTATCATAATTTAGTTGGGCTATAGCAACCAGAAGCAAAGGAACAGTACTTGTATGTACGCCGTACATGGAGCATTGTCTCAATAAATACAGATCATCATCCAGTAGTACGAATGTGTCCGGTGTACTTAACTTGCTGCAGATGCCTTAAATGTCGCCTTAGATGCAGCAGATTGTGGTATTTATTGCATCCTTATAAAATCTCAATAAGTGACACTAATAACCGTACACAGCCAATAATTCATCCGTATAGAAATCTACTAATAATACGTATGGCCAGTTCATGGCCGTCATTGTCGCTGCATGCTGTGCGAAGGAAAATTCTAAAAATACAGTGTTCCAGGCAGCGCACAACGATATTGGAAGAGAGGGTTACTTGAGGACGTCATATGACGGGAGCCTACAAAGGCTAGCTACTACAACGACACGAGCAGATTTGCCCCCGATCGAACAGCCGAGTTCCCGGGCCGTCTCGTCGCAGCATCTGCTGACTCGGACTATTTCCTGGACACAACTGCCAGTGACCACTGCGATGTCCCTGAACTTCCCACACATTCATTGGCACCAGTCGCCGAATCATCCCACCCCACAACTGGAGCCTGCAGCGACGCCGAAAAGCTGCAGAAACTTGGGTAAAAGTCACAAGAACATATCATTGCTAGAGTACCTCGGCAGAATGATTCCTCTCGCCTGCAGTGCAGGCTGCTTGCTGCAGCTTAATTAGAGGAGGGCCTGATTTTTTTTAAGATGCAACCGTTGTTTTTTTATCCACTGAAGGAGTAAAAATCCATTATTATAAGAACGGGTGGTTACAATCAAACCAAACGTCACCAAACACCATCGTGCAAGGAAACAACAAGAGGATGTGTGGTATGGAAACAACAAGACGCACCACCAACCTAGGGCCGGCCTGCGTCCAACACTGCTCTGCTCACACCAACCGAGCCTTCCATCGTGCAAGGAAGCAGGAGTTTCATCGTGCACCGTAGTGGTACTGTAGTAGCAAGCAGCCACAGAAAAATAAAGGCATAACTTGTATTGGGAATGAGAGACTGGACAGTGGTGTAACATGGGCAGATACAGCATCAGATCAAGCTTCTCATTACACATCTATACAGGCTGCACTCCATGAGGAAGGAAATCTAACCTATTATTACACTATGGATATGGAAGGAAATTTCAACATATTACTCCTTGACCACCGTACTACTAGTAGTAGTATCGCATACAGTAAAAAGCAAGAACTGCTACTACTACCACCACTATCTAGCTACTACTACTACTACTACTAGGTAGATACCAGGAACTACTATTGTGAACTGATTAATGGAAATATTACCAGCAGCTAGTAGCACCAGTATATAGAGTACAAGTACGGCAGTAAAAACGCAGCACTGAATCTTATACCAGCTACTGCAGCTAGCAGTCTAGCACCGACGACAAGCCAAAACCGCTTGGCCTGCCTGGTACCGGCGGACCAGCCAGCTAGCTAGCCCTTGCCGAGGGCTCCGGCGGCGGCGCCACCCTGCGGCGGCGCTTGATCTTCTTCTCGGCCGGCGGCGACGGCGACGGCGCTGCGTGCGGGCGCCAGAAGAGGCGCTCCAGCTCCTCGAGCCGCAGGCTGAACACCTCCACCTCGAACAGCCGCTTCCGGCACGGCGCGGCCGGCGCCCGCGGCTTCCTCGGCGCCGGCGGGCACGTCGCGGCCGCCTGCTTCAGCTCGCTCCCCACGCCCGTCGGCGTCCGCAAGGACTGCTCCTCCCACGTGCCGCTCGCCGCTTCTTGACCTGCTACTGCGCCGCCGCCCGCGGCATCCCCGTGCAGGAGCAGCGGCGAGCTGCACGGCGAGAACACCGGCGCCGGCTTGTAGAACTCCGGCGACGCCGACATGGTCGATCTTGTGTACTTGTGGAGTGAGAAGGAAGGGCAGAGAGAGCTTCTTGGGTTGGTGGTGCGTATGGTGGTATGGCGGCGGGCGCGTGCGGAGGAGTGGAGGTTACTTGGGGCGCTGGCTCACTTTCTCGCTTGCTGATGCGAGGTTTAGCTGGGGATATGCTCCGGTTTTGGGAGAAAGGGCCCCCTTTGTAGCCGGCACTTTTGTATTCGGCATCTGTCCTTTTGTACCCAGCACGGCTAGCTGATTTGGTTATTGCGTTTAGGTCCTTGTACTGTTTCTCTTGTAGATACAGGCGTGGGCGTGGGCGTGGGCGTGGAACCGTTCTAGAGCGCACCACTGCTGTCAGCCGTATTTTAAAATCTAAATTCGGCTCCAATTCTCATCCCAATATGCACTACTACCACTACTCTAAGAGCAACTCCAGCCGTCCCCCCACGAAGCCCCCCAGGACAACTTTTCGACGCCGGCGGTCCATTTTCCCCGTAGTCGCGCCCCCAGGACCCCCCCAAGGCCTCGTTTTTCGCCGGATTTGGGCCAAATTTTATCCGGCGTCCCAGGCCGAACCCAGTGCGCTGGGTTCGGCCTGGGGGCGCCGGCGAAAGGGGAAAACCGCGCGGGCCACCACTGTCGGCGAGAGAACGCACCTTTGCACGAACGGGTTCGTCCTTTCCTCCTCTCCTTCTCCCCGTCGCCGGCACCGACTCCTCCCATTCCGCCGCGAGCTCGCCACCAAAACCACCGCCAACTACCGCGACGACACCCTCTGTAGTATCCCTCCCCGCACCAGCCGCCTCCACCCCGAGAATCGCCGTCGCGGTCAAGTTTTCGCGCACATCCGCATCCACCCTGCCCGCGAGGTGTTCGACGCTTTGCCTCGATGGACTCCGACGATGAGGAGATGCTCGCCGCTCTGCTGGACGAGGAAGCCGAATCTGCCGCCGCCGACGACGAAGAGCACTTACTGATGCTCGCCTGTCTGGCTGGCCTGTACGACGCCGATGCACAGCCGAAGCGCGGTGGTTCGGCACCAGGTCGGCGCAAGAGCAAGGCACGTCAGCGTGCCGAGGGGTATTGCATGCTATATGCCGACTACTTCGCCGACGATCCAGTACACGGCGAGAAGACATTTCGGCGCCGTTTCAGAATGAATCGGCACCTTTTCCTTAAGATTTTGCATGGTGTCCGAGAGTTCGACAACTATTTCGTTTGCAAGAAAGATTGCACCGGTACGGTTGGTTTTTCCTCGCTCCAGAAGTGCACGGTCGCATTGAGATTGCTTGCATATGGAGCTCCAGCTGATTCGCAGGATGACTATCTGCGCATGGCCGAATCCACCATCCTTGAGTGCTTCTACAGGTTCTGCAGAGCCGTAATTGGCGCATTTGGACCTGAATATTTGCGATCACCCACTGCTGAAGACACTGCTCGGATCCTAGCCGAGAATGAAGCAAGAGGATTTCCTGGGATGCTAGGAAGCATCGACTGCATGCACTGGAAATGGAAAAACTGTCCATTTGCTTGGCAGGGGATGTACAAAGGGCACAAAGGCGGTTGCAGTGTCGTACTTGAGGCAGTGGCTTCGTATGATACCTGGATTTGGCATTCCTTCTTTGGAATGCCAGGATCAAACAACGACATCAACGTCCTGCAGTGCTCGCCTGTCTTCTCCAAACTTATTGAAGGTATTGCTCCCCCGGTGAACTTCGAGATCAACGGGCACCATTACAACAAGGGATACTACCTGGCAGATGGTATCTATCCAAAATGGTCAACATTTGTGAAGACCATCTCAAACCCTGTGCCGAAGACGGCTAAAGCTTGGTTTGCCAAGTGCCAGGAGGCTTGCAGGAAGGATGTCGAGCGGGCATTTGGTGGGCTCCAAGCTCGATTTGCTGTTGTCCGGTATCCCGCTATGTCTTGGTCGAAAGATCAGATGTGGGAGGTGATGACTTGTTGTGTGATCTTGCACAACATGATCATCGAGAGCGAGCGGAAGTATCCAGTGGATGAGAAGGAGAAGAAGGTGCCATACTTCAGACAGGGTCCTCTCGTGGGCGAGGATCCAGAGGAGAGCGAGCGTCTGCCTGTACCGAAATCATGGACTGCCTACCTTGCAACGCGTCAGGAAATCCGAGACCCAGTAGTTCATGAGCAATTGCAGCAAGATCTGGTGGAGCACCTGTGGAGGCGCAAAGGCGAGGTCTAGGTTTTATGTAATTTGATTTTAAAAACTTGTTTTAAATTTTATGATTTGTTAAACAATTTGTAATAATTTTTCTGTCGAATTATTGGATACAAATGATAAATTTGCTTCAAAAATAATAGATTTTACTAGTAAAATGGGGGTCTATGGGGAAAACGCCGGAAAACGATTAAAAACGCCGGAAAACGCCGGGCTGGGGGCGACACGGCTGGGAATCGGGCTGCCCCCAGGCCGTTTTTTTCCGCCGGCGCCCCCCCAGCAGGGCCAAAAAATCGCCGGCAATTCGGCCTGGGGGGGCCAACGGCTGGAGTTGCTCTAAGTCTCTAACGTGTGCACTCCCCCTTGCTAAATGCACAACATTTTGCACATAGGTATACCTAGTGTCCAAATTCTAATATGTTCTGAGTTCTCCCTCGCAAAAACTAATGTATAGGTATAAGTTTGACCACTACTTTTGTTATGAATAATCATGAAAGATACCAGGAATATTTGCCATGGCAAAACAAAATATACTACTACCTCTGTCCCAAAAAAGATGTCACAAATTTGTCTAAATTTGAATGTATCTATACACTAAATCATGTCTAGGTACATCAAAATTTGAATAAATTTATGACATCTTTTATAGGACGGAGGGAGTAATTTTATTTGACAACTCCCTTCAATATTGATGGTAAAAATAGAAAAAGGTTTGCCACACGCTTTCTATGGCGTCATATCCCCCGCGAAGAAAAATGGTTCAAATGTCAAGCAAGTTATACTGTAACAAGCTACACCATGTGTACAGGACAAATATGTTTCCATCTGATCTTAAAAAATTCAGACATGAAAAATGAAGGACCTGAACGATCTTTAAAATTTTAGACATGAATTTTTTTTAGACAAAACATGTTTCCATCCGACGTTGGCGGCGTCGACTTCATCATCACCGAACAGCTGCTGCCGTGCCGGCGCCACGGCCGAGGCGCCTCCCGATCAACACAACGCGGGCGAGTCGCTGAACTGGGCGTCCTGGTTGAGGTCGATGCCCCGGATGTCGTTCGCATCGTCGGGCGAACTGGAGAAGTGTGATGACTGCACGGATGGCGCAGGTATCTCGTTGAAGTAGTTCGGGTAAGACGGCGACGAACCGCGAGGAGGGCGCGCCGACGAGCTCCCTTGGCTCAGGTCGCCTAGAGATTGGGCGACGGAGAGAAGGCCTTGCTCGACCCTTTTTCCTTCGTGCGTCGTCGCCGGTCAGCTCGTCAGATGGACGGAGCCGAGCGCAAGGTCTGCGGGTCCATCGGTAGCTCCACTTGCTCCAGCTTCATCGCCTGTGCCTTCATCGCCTGGGTCTTCACCACCCCCGACGCCTTGGTGGGTTTGATGGGTTTCTTGAGTCCTCCCCGCGCCATCGAAGGCGGTGGTGGCAACGAGGAAGGAGAGGTTTGTGGCGACGGTGAAGAAGGGAAACTTGACAGTGATTGTTCGAGAATGGAGGGAACAAGTTTGAGAGGTTTTGGCGGCTGGCACGACAATGTAAGGGAAAATCTGACGCTAGCCGTTTTGTGTCAATAACGGGCGGGTCATGCCTGTCGGAGGTGCGGTGCAAACAGTGTCCGGCACCGCTGAGCCGGCCTCCAAAGTTGGAGGCCCGTCATGGCTATAGTGGTGCCTGAAATTCGTTTATGTCGAACGTCGGATTTTTTTACTCCAAGAGGAAGGTGATGATGTAGCATAGCAAAAAAAATCCTCAGTTAAGAACCAAGGTTTATCGAACCAGAAGGACTTTGGAGATCTCCAGCAAGGTGCTTTGCGCCGTGAACCTACACACAACACACAAACTCACTTTGTCCCAACGTTTAGGAAGGTTGTCAGGCTTCCCGTCTTGTTGAAAATAAAGAGATTAAACGTGTGGTGTGGAAAAGAGCAATAAAGTAAACGGACTATCGAGCAAGTGATGATTGAAAGCAAGTAAACGAGGTTATAAACAATGTAAAAGAATGGATCGGAGGGCATAGTTTCACTAGTGGTGCCTCTCCAAAAGATAACAAGCAAACATGTTGGATGGACAAATTACAGCTGGACAATTGATAGAATTGGAATAACAACTAATCATGATTAGCAAATTTCAATGTGATATTCACGTAGGAATTATGTAAAACATACATAGACCATAATCGAACTGTATCATGACTAATAATCCACCTTGAGCGCTTCTATGCTTGCCTCCCGCTGGTATTAAGTTGCAAGTAATAGACAATTACATTAAGGACAGTACATAATATAAGAAACATCCATGATCATAAAAGATATAAACACCGTTGTTTTACCCTTAGTAGCAACAGCACATCCTCGTCCTTAGACGTTTCTGTCACTCGTGCCCAGACACGGAGGAGGCATGAACCTACTATCTAGCACAAAACCCTCTCTTGGGGATATAAGCAATCACTTGGCCAGAGTAACCACATACATCGGAGAGCATGCAAGAACTTAAATAAAACATATAAGAAACATGAACAATCTGATCATAACTTCACAATTCATCGGATCCCAGCAAACACAACATGTAGCAATTACATAATATCGATCTTGATCATGTTAGGCAGCTCACAAGATCATGGCATCAAAGCACAAGGAGGAGAGACAACTGATGGCGTGGATCACACGTTCGCTGGGGAACCCCAAGAGGAAGGTATGATGCAGCGTAGCAGCAGTTTTCCCTTGATTACAAAACCAAGGTTATCGAATCCAGTAGGACTTGGAGAAGGCTTAGCAAGGTGTCAACGGCGCCGTTAACGATAATTGATGTGGACCTGCACACAATCACAAACAAACTACTTTGCCCCAACAAAACAGAGAGGTTGTCAATCTCTCCGGCTTGCTGAACACAAAGAATTAAATGTGCAAGTGTAAAATATGATGAGAACAAAATATGACCAGCGAGCAAATGAGTACGGAAAGCTATTAAAACAGTTGTAAACAATGTAGAAAAAATAGGACTGGGGTCCACAAATAACTAGTGGTGTCTCTCCAGAAGATATGCATGATGGGTAAACAAATTACAGCAAGGCAATTGACAAAATTGTGGGCGCATAACAATGCTATCATAAAACAATATAGTTCAACATTTCATCTAATATGGGCATTACGTCAAAATACATAGACCGTTATCCAACTGCATCTATGACTAATAATCCACCCCCGAGATCGCTATCCAGCATGTCTCCCAGAAGTATTAAGTTGCAAGCAACAGATCATTGCAATAAGCATTGTGCATAATGTAAGCAATGTAAATAACACCGCTAATTTCTTCCTAGTGGCAACAGCACATTCGTTGGCATGAGCGTTTCTGTCAGTCGCACTCTGCTCAAGAAGGTATGAACCCACTATCTACCATAAATACTCTCTCATACACCACTAACAATTACTTGGCCAAAGCATCCACTAGCATCGGAGAGCATGCAAGATCATAGATAAAACATAACATAGAGATGAACAAGAGTAATGATTTCCACAATTCATCAGATCCAAGCAAACACATCATGTAGCAGTTACAGATAATATGATCTTGATCATGATAGGCAGCTCATAAGCTCTAAGCAATGGTGTACAAGGAGGAGAGACAACCATCTAGCTACCGCCATGGACCCATAGTCCCGTGGTGGACTACTCACGCATCACTTCGGAGGCAGACATGGTGGTGTAGATGCCTCCAGTGATGATCTCCCCCTCCGGCAAGGTTCCGGGAAGAGCTTCAGAACCCTCCCGATCTAGGGTTCATGACGACGGCGGCCTCGGATGTTTTCTGGAGAATATGATCGGGTACTTAGGGTTTTCGGGACAAAGATGATTTATAGGCGAAAGGGCGGCTCGAGGCGATGATGGAGTAGCCCAGGTGGGTCCCCGGCGCGGCCAGCACCTGGGCCACGCCTGGGTGGTGTCTAGGGGTTGTGGACCCCCCTGCAGCTCCCTGATACGTGCCAAACGTATCTATAATTTTTGATTGATCCATGCTAGTTTTGTGATGTTGTCACATGTTTTTACTATCATATTACATCATTTCTATGCATTTTGTCGGACTAACCTATTGACAAGATGCCCAGTGCCAGTTCCCTGTTTTTGTGCTGATTTTGTTGCAGAAAGTTACTTCTAGAAATATTCTCGGAATTGGACGAAAATTTACGACGATTTTTTATTGAAGAAATAAGGACCGGAGCCAGAAGGGCGACCCCAGGGGGGGACCCACAGGCCAGGGGCGGGTCCCACCCGTGGGTCTAAGGGGGGCCGCGGCCACAGCCCGCCTCTGCCCCTCGGGCACCCCCTCGGCCGCCTCCGATGCCTATAAAATCATCCCCGACGAAAAAACCCTAACTCCCGAAGGATTTTCCCAAATACGATACAAAGCTCCGCCGCCATTGCTGACAAGTTTCGGGGGTTCAGAAGGTCCTGTTACGGCACCCTGCCGGGACGGGGATCGACCGCCGGGGCCATCTCCATCAACGCCGCTGCTTCCCGTGATGAGGAGGGAGTAGTCCCTCACCGGGGTTGAGGCTTATACAAGTAGCTATGTGGTTATCTCTCTCTCCCATGATGTGATCTTCGTTGTGATCATGAGCTTTGTTAGTATAGTTGAATGCATGATGGTTCCCTATGTGTAATGGATATGATGTTGCTCAAGTGGTGTTATCTAGTATAATTTGCGGAGTCACCGTTGTGATCACGGTACCACGGTGACAGTGAGGGTGCCGTGTGTGGCTCTATGCATCAAGATTAGAGGGATCTTCATCATGAGTTTGTTCTTTATTATTGTTGGATTGAATAGATCATGAGGTTTCTTGATGCTTGTGTTATTGAAGAAAGAGACTATTCAAGAAATAGGTTGTGGTGTTTGTTAGTACTATCTTTGGATGCAGATAGTGACAGCATGAAGTGTCCATAGATGTGGAATACAAACTTTGAGGTGTGCTTCTCGTAGCCCTACGCAATTCTCATCCTATTTGATCCACAAAATGAATGATCTCCGAGTAACGTCTACCATGCATGTGTTTTTATGGGAACTATCATGTGTTTAATTATGTTAATGATGTTGAGAGTAGTCACTAGTGAAAGTATGAAGCCTAGGCCTTGTTTCCAAGCATTGATACACCGTTTTTAGTCACTTTTGTCACTTGTTTGCTTGCTGCCATTTTCATTACAGAATTACAAAATCACCTTTTACCATCCATATCACTTGCATTTTACCATCTCTTCGCCGAACTAGTGCACCTATACAACTGACAATTGTATTAGGTGTGTTGGGGACACAAGAGACTTCTTGTATCTTAATTGCAGGGTTGCTTGAGAGGGATATCTTTGACCTCTACCTCCCTGAGTTCGATAAACCTTGGGTTACTCACTTAAGGGAAAATTGTCGCTGTCCTACAAACCTCTGCGCTTGGAGGCCCAACAAGTCTACAAGAATAGAAGCGTGTAGTAGACATCAAGCTCTTTTCTGGCGCCGTTGCCGGGGAGGAAAGGTAAGGTGTACTCACACTCCGACGACGAAGCTCTTTTCTGGCGCCGTTGCCGGGGAGGTGAGTGCTTGAAGGTATCTTCTTTAGATCTTGCGATTAAATCTTTTTGTTTCTTGTTTTTATTTTACTAGTTTGGCTTATGGAACGTTGTCCTTTAAATTTGCTTTTTGAGAGTGACCTCTCCACCACTCCCATGGTGGATAAGGTTACTCCACCTACTGAATGTATTTCTTTCGAAATACCGATGGGAATAATTGATCTTGTTATGACTAATCGCTATGCAGGAGATGGAGTTGTCCATCCTAGTAATCATCTGCTTTATATTAAGGAATTATGTGATTTATTTGAGATTGCAGGTGTTTCAATAGAGGTGATCATGAGGAAATTATCTTCCTTATCACTTAAGGAGAAAGCATTGGAGTGGTATAGGCTACTAGACAATTCTCATTTGTTGGATTGGAAGGAGCTTATGTCTCTCTTTTATTCTAAATTATCCTCTTCATGAAATTCATCAAGATAGGAATTATATCTATAATTTTTGGCCACATGACGGAGAGAGCATTGCTCAAGCTTGGGGGAGATTGAAATCATTAATGCTTAAATGTCCTAACCATGATCTTTCCAAGGATATTATTGTTAATAATTTTTATGCAAGGCTATCTCGTCATGACAAGGAAATACTTGATGCTTCTTCTATGGGTTCTTTTATAAGTAAGGAGATTGATGCTAAATGAGATCTTATTGAAAAGATTCAACACAACATTGAAGATTGGGAGATCGACAAAGGTAAAGAGTCAGGTATAAATTATGAGTATGATTGCATTAAGTCTTTGTTGAAACTGATAGTTTTAATAAGCTTAGTGCTAAGTTTGGACTTGACTCTCATATAGTTGTTGATATCTATAAATATTTTGCTTCTCATATTAATATTCCTAAAGAGAAATGGTCTAAGCATCATGAACCTTTCAAAGACATTTGCAAACAAAATGAAATTGCTAATGATGATTGCAATAGACTTGATCCAATCTCTACAAATAATGTTCTATATAGGCATGTTAATTTTTGTGGAGTGCATAGACCTTGTGAAAGCACTCGGGTTGAAGAAGATAAATATTGTAAGCAACATAAGCATGAAAGAACTAGCAAATGGCTTAAGGATTTATATAAATTTGCTAGAGAATTAAATGACCTCTATCCTTTTGAGTGTGAACTTTGCAAAGAAGAAGGTCATTTTAATTTCCAATGCTCGTACTTTAATGATAGAACTATTAGCCAGTTTTGTGATAACAAGATCATCTCTAGTCTTTATGACGAACTTAATTTATTTTTGGGGTGTGAAGAGTTATCAGAAAAAACTTCTTGGTTAGATAGGAGTACTTTTAGGATGAATGGCATTCTTCAAGGAGCTTATCATTATTGTGTTGTGAATTGCCGTGATAATGCTTACATTGCAAAAATTAGAAAGAATAACACTTCACCAGAGTATAAAAGGAAAAATGTTTCTTATGTTGCCAATAATGAAAGGGAGAGATTCTCCCAAATTTCTCCTGTCTTTTCTAATAATGAATCAGATTATGTGGAGAAGCTTCCTTTCCAACCACTCCCTCCTAAGTTGGTGGTGAAGAAGAAGAAGAAGAGAGGGAGGAGTAAAAAGAAAGAGGAAACAGTATCATCCCCTAAGCATATTTCTCCCATCATGGTTGTTCCTAATGAGTATGAATAAAAAATTATTGAAGATGATCAGCTTGATTGTATTCATTATTATCTTGATGTTAAGTCTATAGGCACTATTGAAGAAGATTATGTTATGCCTGTTACTTATTGTGATGATCATGATTGGGAAAATAATACTACTTATGATCTTGAAAATCTTTTTGGCACCAATTTTGAAAATGATGATATTGATAATTGTTATACTGTTGGGAATATTCATGTTTCTTCTAATCATAATGTGGAAAACCCCAAGCTTGGGGATGATGGGTTTGAAAGTCCTTTTGGTATTGAAAGTCATGATGATTTGTTTACGAAAATATATGCTTGGAAAGATGACTATCCCCTTGCTTATGATGATATTATGCCTCCAATTTTTGATGATTATTGTGATGATAACTATGCCATAAAGAATAATTTTAATCATCCTTACGAGACTTGTCATAATTATTACTCTCCTATTGAACATCATCTTTCTAATATAGAATTAGTCTATCATGTCCAAGTTCTATATGATAGTCCTACTCTCAATGCTACTAATAATAAAGATTTTGCTTATGTGGAGAGTAATAATAATACTTTTATGCATGTGAATCATGAGAAAAATGCTTTATGTGATGGTTATGTTATTGAGTTTTCTTATGATTCTACTGAAAGTTATTATGAGAGAGGGAAGTGTTGTTATATAAATTTTCATCTTATGATGTTTCCCCTCTTTATGTTGAAGGTTTTAATGTTGCACTTGCTTTGCCTTCCTATGCTTAATGCTTTATGCCCCAATGATTTATTTTCTTACAAGATGCCTATGCATAGGAAGAGAGTTAGACTTAAATGTGTTTGATATTTGCTTCATGATGCTCTCTTTCGTGTTCCAACTCTTATTCTTATGAGAGTATCATTAAAATTATCATGCCTAGCTAAAAGGCTTAAAAGAAAAGCGCTTGTTGGGAGACAACCCACCTTTTACTTTCAGTTTGTTTTTGCTTTTCTTGAAGTCATGAAGCTGTTACCTGTAGCAACTTCATTGTATCTTTTTTTTTTGGTTTTTTATGCCAAGTTTAGCCTCTAATGCATTGAAAGTGCGAGGTATTGTTTTGCTGTCCAGAAACAGATTTCTGTCCTTCACTGTTCGGAAATCCAGAAAATCCCTGAATTTTATATTTTTCCGATATTTTTAGACAGCAAGCCTGATACTTTTATCTATCTTTCGTTAGTTTTGAGTTTTCTGATTTTAGCTACAGAAGTGCCTTGAAAAATTTAATCTTTATAGACTGTTCATTTTTTGACAGATTCTGCTTTTATTTTGTATCTGTCTCTTTACTGTCGTCAAATGTGATACTCTTGAGGAGGAGTACCACATTGAAGCTTAGTAAACAGTAGCTAATGCCTAATAAATTTGTTTGCAATTAGTCTTGAGTTGAACACATGTGCATTTTTAATTTATGAGCACTAACCCTCTAATCAGTTTATGAGAAGTTTTGTGTGAAGTGAGTTTTTAAGTTCCAAAGGAGAGGAACATAAAGAAATTGAAGATGGATCAAAGCTCAAGCTTGGGGATGCCCCCATGGCACCCCCTCTGAATATCAAGAACCATCAAGCGTCAAAGCTTGGGGATGCCCAAGGCATCCCCTCTTCTTCATCGACTATCATGAGGTCGTCTTCGTTGAACTAAGTTTTAATCACTTTACATATTATGTGCTATGCTTGGAGCGTCTTTTTACTTTCAGTTTTTTGTTTGTTTGCTGGTCATATGCTTGTTGGATCCTTGCTTTGTTTGTGTGGGAGAGAGACACGCTCCGCTTTTTCGTTTGAATACTCATGTGCTTCGCTTATATTTTGTTGAGTATTCTTAGCTACTGTTTGTTTGCTAGTAAGCTCTCGCTTTTAGCTTTTATCTTATTTAGGGATGCTAGTAGTTGTTGTTAAACTCTCATGTTCTTCACTTATATTTGTTGGAGAGTTTTATTGGTAAATTGCTTGAATTGTCAAAGGGACAAAATACTATTCATGTGATATTGGAATGAAATGAAAATCCTGCATAGTATTGTAGATCATTGTGTGGATACTTGATACTTCTCATTTGTTTTGAGATATTAGGATGAATTCTTAAACTTGCTGGTTATTTGAGTGGAATTGATTAGTAAAGAAATACTGTTAAAAACTTGAAATTGTGTGGTGTTTCGTAGTTGTTAATTCTTTAAGCTAATCTTTCCATCAAAAGAATTGTTTGGTCAACATTGGAGACGGTGTGGAGCTTTTAGATGTTTTATGCTACTCTGGTGATGATTGATAAATATCTTATGCTACTCTGTTACCGGTTAATTTTAGATGTTTGCTTCAAATACCTTCTTTGCTAAGCCCAAAAATTCGTACTTAGTGTATGGTTCACTCGTGCATCCAAATACCAAAGCTAAACTATCTTGCCAGCTGAGTCCACCATATCTACCTATGCATGGTATTTCCTGCCATTCCAAGTAAATTTGTCATGTGCTATCTTTAAAAATTCAAAATACTCCTTTTTGTGCCTCTGTTTTTAAGCTCATGAGGGAGCAGTCGAGAGCTAGATATAACTCGTGACGAGTGATGGCCCTTGACGTAGTTACCTGCGTCAAAAGAATATGGGTTAGGTTGAGACTCCAAGTGCATAGTGTATAGTATAGGAAAGACAGTTTTCCCCACGAGGAGTGACTCGAGGGTTTAATATCGAACTCTCGGGGAATCAGTAGTGAAAGATTTATCTTCTTATCCTTCCCTTGAGAACCTACAAACAAAGTAAATTGTTTTGTGCCCTCAACCTCACCAAGTGGTTCTCAAGCACAAGGTGTGAGCAGGGGCGAATCTACCAGGGAGGCTTCGTTAGGCTGAAGCCTACCCTCCAATTTTACAAAAAGAATCTCATTTATACATGCTAGAGGCAGTGTGACAGCCATGGATGAAATTAAGAAGGTCTGCAGTCCGGAAATAGCCAGGAAGAAGTCGCTTTGCCGGCTGGAAACGAATCGTTACGCGTCTACCTCTCATCTTGGGCCAGGAGTAGGCTTTTATGCGGACTGCAGGTGCTCCATTGTTCTGGCCCAAGTAGGCAAAGTGGGTTAGAAATTTGTATCGTACAATACAGGAAAAGGGCCAAATAAATTCTCTTGATACATCAATCATCAAAAAGTAAAAAAGGAAAACATTCTTACAAATAGTAATATGCAAGGATGACATCCTTATAAAAGAAATGGATACTTCATAAAAAAGAACGTAATGACTTGATGTCAGGAAAAACAAGTCTGTCTATATTTCGCGGTGCAACTCAACTCGAGAAGTGTTAAGCGACGGTTAGAAGAGAACGGCTGAGCACCGGTCAAATGGAAGCATCTAGCATGGAGTGTTTGAGGGGTCGTGGAGGCCAAAAGGCATGATCTATGCAAGACTATGCATCATCGACAATAACATAGTACATCCGGTTCGACATCGAAACACAACGCGAGGAGGTTGTGCAAACAATTATTTATTGACCCATCGTGGTTATTACGATCGCAGCAAAATAGCAAGAGAGATTTTTTGGCAATTAGGCTCATCAACGTGAATTGGTTAGCTTTGGAATTATCGTTCGAGCCTACCCTCAAATTTCATCCTAGATTCGCCACTGGGTGTGAGAATGATATCAAAATAAAACAAATGCAAAACAAGAAATAAATACGCAATGATGATAAATAAATATGCAAGGATGGTGGGAACAATGATGGATGATATTTTTGGGTTTTATATTGTGAATGCAAGATATAAAAGTATTTTTGTATTTTCGGATTTTTAAATGGTAGAAAATGGATAATGCTTATAAGTTGTTGGAAAGGTGTTTCTTATGATTAAAAATGGACCGGGGTTCATGGTTTCACAAATGCACTCTCTCTTTAATAAAGTGGTAGATAATGGAACACTAGAATTTACATATGAGATTGCAACAAAAAGGTTTCATGACAAGTTACAAATTATATGGGCATCATGTCCTAACATAGGGATCTTTTGTTTATTAATCTCTCTTATACTCCACCAAGATGTGAATTAAATCTTAGCACCTCAGTAATTATGATAAATCAGAGTATAGCTTTAAGTCTTATGACATGAAGTTAAAATAAGAACATGCTAGATCTAGTCATGGAGAAGTGGCAATGGTCACACCCACACCTCCGGTAGCATGGTATTTTTCTTTATCCCTAGTGAGGCAACAAAGTAAGGTAAAAATACCCAAGTGGATCGCGGAACTTCTCTTACTTTCACCGCACTAGCCACCCCCTCATTACTCCAACTAATGCACACATTCCCCCACACACGTTCTCATAAACATGCTTGATCACAACAAGTATACAAGAACGGGGTACATAATATGCATCTATTTTCATAACTGAAACAAAACAATTGCAATCTCAAATATATATTAACTCATAAAGAGATCCACCACAAAGGAATTACATAGATGACCGTAATCATGTTCGGCAGCTCATACGGTGCTAATTAGTGAAGCTCAAAGAGAGGAGAGATACATAAGTTACTTCCACAAACCCATAGTCCAGGGGTGGACTACTCCCTCTTCATCATGGAGACAGTGGAGAAGTCGTTGGGGGAGATGGAGACCATGCCGGCAGCGCCCCGCCGGAGTTTTCCCCCTCCAATCTGCAGCTCCAGGTCTCTGTTTCGGTGTTTCTGTGTTTCGGCGGCGCTCTCTTCTGGAAAACGTCGGGGGACTATTTTTATAGTCGTTTTTAGGTCAAAAGGAAGCTTCGGGAAGAAAGATCGACGGCAACGGAGCCACGAGGCCCAAAACAAGGGGTCCCACGCGGCCAGGGAATCTGGCCGCATGGGCCTAGGTGTTTTGGCCCTCGGGCCTCCACTTCTTCGCCTCCTTCGCTCATACGCCTTCTTCCTTCCAAAAAATGATCCCCGTAAATTTTCAGGTCATTTGGACGTCGTTTGGGTCCCTGAAACTCAAAAATATAGAAAATAGGGTTTTCTGCCAGAGCAGGGTTAATTCCAGAAAAATAGGGAAACTGTGAAATATTCCCAAAATCAATAGAAAACAATGATATAACCCTTATATGATGCAAATATGATTGAAATATGAGTAATATAATGCAAAGTTCATGTATGCATTTTACATGCATCAACATCCCCAAGCTTAACCTATACTCGTCCTCGAGTATAAAAGTGATAAAACCAACATGGACTTTGCATTTTAAGACTATTAATGGATATCAAAGATGATTACTATTGCTACATAAAGTCAAATGATTCATTCTTTAAAGGAATAGCAATATGCAAGCTAGATTATAAAGTGATATCAATTACTCAATGCAAGGATGTTCAGTGATAATTCACAAAGTGTAACATAGAAGAAAGTACTATGGACCAAATGTATGCATAATGAAAAGTAAAAACACCCTATAATGGTCATAGAGTACTCTTATAAACTGAATATAAAAGTGGACACTTTGGAAAGATATATATATGAGTAGAGGTAAAACATGAACAAGTTTCATCTAACTTCCAAATACTTCTACTTAAGTTAATGTTTGCAATGTGGTATTGGTGTCAAGCTCTCATTACCCCTTATCATAACATCTTGAATGGTTAAGTTTAAAGTGAAAGCAAATATGAGTAGTGTGCTTGACAAAGAAATGGTTGAAAGTCTCATGCCCCGTGAATACGAGTACCTACACCATGGTGTTACTCAACTTGGGATACAAAGCAAGTTCAAGTAAAAGTCATTGTATAATAGCGTCATCAAGAGGGTCAACTGGGGTACCTCTTGTCCCAGGACATGGAACAAGCCCATGTCAAAATGACAAGACAAACAAACATAATGAACAATCTCAACACCCTTTTTATTTACTATTGATATAGCTTTTTATTATGAGGTGCATCACTGAAGGTTCACATAGCATGTAAGTAAATTTCCACCATGACAACATGGCTTAGATTAGCGCCCAGGTGTCTCTCTAGCCATTTATACAAATACTTAAACTTACTTAGTTTCCACATTTATTTGGCACTATGATAGGCATCCATAAACAAAAGTACATGATATCAACTAAGTAATTATGAGCATGTTGAAATCTTGCCATGTGACAGCATATTTGGGCTAACTACCAACCAAGACTCTTGTCAATCTCACAACTTCATAATTTAATCACAATGGTTCATGTTTATTAAATGCAATAGTAAGGTGTGAGAGCTATTTAACCAATTTTTCCCATAACAATCAATAACATAAGCATTTTAATTCAGATGTATAGATAACACAAAGTAACATGATAAACATACTCGGAATAGCATAAAGCTAATAGGTAGATATGGTGGACTCACTAGAAAAACTTTGGTTGAAGGTGTTGGAAAACAAGTTTTTACTTGTTAAAATTTTTGGGCTAGCAAAAGGGAGAAAGTTGACCATCTAAATGCATGCACAAGTGTCCATAGAACTAACCAATCCATGTTAAACAAAGTAAAGTAACATTCAGCATCAAAACATGAATAAGATATAGCTCTTGATAAAACACTTGCAAATTAACACTCATTAAAAAGCACATGAATTATGCAACTATATGTATCTTTTTAAATCAACTCAAACATCCCTTTCCCAATCTTATTATAGCATCCAACTTAATTCAACCCAAACTTCCAGTAGCTCTCTCATATATAAATGATAGTGGTGGTCTCAAAACAAAAATTAAACTAAAATAACAAGCAAACAAAAGACGCTCCAAGTTTATGCGATAAAGTGCATTGATCGAAAAATAGAAGTTAGACGTGTGCAAACCGAGAGTGTGTTGGTCCAGTGGGGTTGTCTTCACATCCCCAAGCTTATGGTCTTCACCATCCTTGGATAGCTCTTGGTGCATCTCCTCTAATCCCTGTGAAAAAACTTCAAAACACTGTTTCTCCCATTTCTTTTCTGTGGGGTGACATTAGTAGTGATAGATAAATGCATTACTTGCTGCATATAATCCTTAGACAAAAATTCATATGAATGTCTAGAGAGTGTATAATGTTGTATGCCTACTTATAAACTTAATTGGATCAACAAGATTCATATTAAAAGTTCAAAACATGCATCAAACAATATGGGACAGAATCTGTCCAGAAAACTAGCAGCAGCGAAACGTATTTTTCTACCCGACTTAAACATGTCTAAAAATTCTGAAAAATTTCAGACATACAGAGGATGAAAAGTTGCAGTTACAGTAAAAATATGAGCTCATTCGGAGTTACAGAATAGGAATTAAAAATTATACCGTGCACAGACTCGTGCTGGAATAAAATCTCCGCATGCATAATAGCAACTTTTTCATACCAAAATAGGTAAAACTTGGCACTTTATTAATTATTCCAGAAACTAAACTAAAAACTAAGTCTCTTGTTACAGCAAGAGGACACAAAGAAAATCAAAAATAAAAACAACCGGGTTGCCTCCCGTAAAGCGCTTTCTTTATAGCCATATAGCTAGGCTTCTTACTTGATATTTATGATGGACGAAGCTCATGAGGGAGCTTGAACTTTGGTATGTCCCTCTTCCTTGGGAAGTGTTCCATGCACTTCTTGTGTGGAAACTGAAACTTCACATTCCCTTCTTTTGAATCAATGATAGCACCTGTGGTACGAAGAAAAGGTCTTCCAAGAATAATTGGACTAGAGATTTTATTCCCCATATCCATGATTAGAAAGTCAACAGGTACAAATGTCATATGCAACTCTACAATAACATCACTTGCCTTTCCTAAAGAATATTTAATGGAATCATCAGCAAGTGCAAGTTCAATAGAGCATTTTTCAAGATTCTTTAATTCAAGAACTTCATATATTTCTTTAGATAAAATAGAGACACTAGATCCTAGATCTAATATAGCATGGTGTGTCTCTTTTCCAATGGTCACTAGTACTTTGGGAATCCATACATCCCCAAGCTTAGGTGGTATCATAGCTTCTTGGTTGTACCTAGCAATCTTTTCTTTTAACACATGATTAGCAATATAAGAACCAAAACCTGCTTGGTTGTATTAATAGAAGGATCACTTGCAAATTTTTGTAAGATAGATATTAATTCTTGCAAGCTACAATTATCTAAGTCAAGTAGTGGTTCCTCGACTTCACTAAGCATTTTAACTTCCTCAACTTTTCTTTCTAACTCAATTAACAGAAGAGATTCATCATATTCAGTTTCATTAACTTCTTCTTTTAAACCAACAAGTTGAGACATAAATGGCAACAAATATTCAGGATAGTTCAATAATTCATTAAGAGTGTCCTCCAAAGTAAGAGGAACATTTTCAGCAATATTAATAGAATTCATTCCAACCACAGGTGGTGCTTGTGGTTTTCCTGCAGACATACTCAATAAAGTGGCTTGATTATCAGCTAGTTTTGAAAGTGCCTTGTCTAGTTCTGCAGCTTGGAGTTGTAAGCCTTTAATATCAGAACTAATAGAAGCAACAGACTTATTCAACTCTTGTATCATGGTATTATGACTAGCAATTTGTTCCATAAGAATTTTATTAGCCTCATGATTATCATTACTTGGTGGCATAGGCTTCCATTTATTATCACTAGTATTAGGATATGGAACAAAAGGACGGTTGTTGGGAACATATGGGGTTTTATTATAAGAATTATAATTGTTGTTACCATACCCATTATTACCATAGTTCCTAATGAAGTTAACATCAACACTTTCAAGATTATTACCAACTAGTTCTTGCAAAGGGACATTCTCAATATTTTGTTTATTAATGAAAGCAAGAATAGTGTCCATTTTAGATGACAAATCATTTGTTTCTTCCATGGAGTTTACTTTCTTAGATGGATTAGATGCTCTTTCAGTATTCCATTGACTATAGTTTTGCAAAATACTTTCTAAGATGTTCTTAGCTTCTACTATAGTTTTCCCCATAAAAGCCCCTCCAGCAGCGGAATCAAGAATATTTCTAGACATGTAATTTAGACCATTATAGAAAGAGTGTAATATGGTCCATTCATTAACCCCATGTGAAGGACAAGTTCTAAGCATCAGTTTTATCCTATCCCAAGCCATGGCAACATGTTCATTTTCATTTTGCCTAAAAGAAAGGATATTGTTTCTATTTTGCAAAATTTTAACAGGAGGATAATATTTCTTAATGAAAGCTTCTTTTAGATCACTCCAAGAATTAATGCTATCAGTAGGTAGTGAATGCAACCATTCTTTAGCTTTTCCTCTAAGTGAGAAAGGAAATAATTTCAGTTTTAGAATATCACTTTCCACATTTTTAAATTTTTGCATGTCACATATTTCAATAAAATCATGAAGATGCATAGAGGCATCCTCCATAGCACTACCGCCAAATTGTTCCCTAGTTATCAAGTTTAACAAACTAGGACTTACTTCATAGCTCTCAGCTGTTATCTCAGGTGTGGCAATGGGCCTAGCAATAAATTGATCATTTGGAGTGTTTGTGTAGTCACACAACTTAGTTCTATCACCCATTTTTGCAAAAAAAATTATGTGTTTTAAATTTTTTTATGCAAAACTAAAGTAAAATGACTAAACAATGCAAACTGAAATAACAAATGCAACACAAATGCAAAACTGAAAATAAAATATGCAAACCGAAATATAAAATGATATGCAAGACAAAAACAAAACAAAATAAAATGATTTGCAGGTAAGATGGATAAGATGATGCTCACTTAGGTGCAACCTCCCCAAGCTTAGGTGTTAGCACAAGTTGGTGATGAAGTTGACTTTGTTGTGAGATACTCCTTGGACAAATCTTTACAGCAATGATTCCCCGGCAACGGCGCCAGAAAATTGTCTTGATGGCCCTTGACGTAGTTACCTGCGTCAAAAGAATATGGGTTAGGTTGAGACTCCAAGTGCAGAGTGTATAGTATAGGAAAGACAGTTTTCCCCATGAGGGGTGACTCGAGGGTTTAATATCGAACTCTCGGGGAATCAGTAGTGAAGATTTATCTTCTTATCCTTCCCTTGAGAACCTACAAACAAAGTAAATTGTTTTGTGCCCTCAACCTCACCAAGTGGTTGTCAAGCACAAGGTGTGAGAATGATATCAAAATAAAACAAATGCAAAACAAGAAATAAATATGCAATGATGATAAATAAATATGCAAGGATGGTGGAACAATGATGGATGATATTTTTGGGTTTTATATTGTGAATGCAAGATATAAAAGTATTTTTGTATTTTCGGATTTTTAAATGGCAGAAAATGGAAAATGCTTATAAGTTGTTGGAAAGGTGTTTCTTATGATTAAAAATGGACCGGGGTTCATGGTTTCACAAATGCACTCTCTCTTTAATAAAGTGGTAGATAATGGAACACTAGAATTGACATATGAGATTGCAACAAAAAGGTTTCATGACAAGTTACTAATTATATGGGCATCACGTCCTAACATAGAGATCTTTTGTTTATTAATCTCTCTTATACTCCACCAAGATGTGAATTAAATCTTAGCACCTCAGTAATTATGATAAATCAGAGTATAGCTTTAAGTCTTATGACATGAAGTTAAAATAAGAACATGCTAGATCTAGTCATGGAGAAGTGGCAATGGTCACACCCACACCTCCGGTAGCATGGTATTTTTCTTTATCCCTAGTGAGGCAACAAAGTAAGGTAAAAATACCCAAGTGGATCGCGGAACTTCTCTCACTTTCACCGCACTAGCCACCCCCTCATTACTCCAACTAATGCACACGTTCCCCCACACACGCTCTCATAAACATGCTTGATCACAACAAGTAGACAAGAACGGGGTACATAATATGCATCTATTTTCATAACTGAAACAAAACAATTGCAATCTCAAACATATATTAACTCATAAAGAGATCCACCACAAAGGAATTACATAGATGACCGTAATCATGTTCGACAGCTCATACGGTGCTAATTAGTGAAGCTCAAAGAGAGGAGAGATACATAAGTTACTTCCACAAACCCATAGTCCAGGGGTGGACTACTCCCTCTTCATCATGGAGACGGTGGAGATGTCGTTGGGGGAGATGGAGACCACGCCGGCAGCGCCCCGCCGGAGTTTTCCCCTCCAATCTGCAGCTCCAGGTCTCTGTTTCGGTGTTTCTGTGTTTCGGCGGCGCTCTCTTCTGGAAAACGTCGGGGACTATTTTTATAGTCGTTTTTAGGTCAAAAGGAAGCTTCGGGAAGAAAGATCGACGGAAACGGAGCCACGAGGCCCAAAACAAGGGGTCCCATGCGGCTAGGGAATCTGGCCGCGTGGGCCCTAGTGTTTGGCCCTCGGGCCTCACTTCTTCGCCTCCTTCGCTCATACGCCTTCTTCCTTCCAAAAAATGATCCCCGTAAATTTTCAGGTCATTTGGACGTCGTTTGGGTCCCTGAAACTCAAAAATATAGAAAATAGGGTTTTCTGCCAGAGCAGGGTTAATTCCAGAAAAATAGGGAAACTGTGAAATATTCCCAAAATCAATAGAAAACAATGATATAACCCTTATATGATGCAAATATGATTGAAATATAAGTAAATCAATGCAAAGTTCATGTATGCATTTTACATGCATCAACGAGCAAGGTCATTTCCCCCCTTTTCACCCGGTGTCGATGGATTACGTCTTCACTTGAATCAACCCGAGAGCAGCTTAAGCAAAAATATAAATATAACTCACCATTCTCCTTCGCACAATGAAAATCTTAGAAATCAGCTCAAAACATTGGACAGTGGTGAAACCAAGGAGAAAGAGGAGCGTACTCACTCCTCTAAAAACCAGCTGCTCTCACAAGTCTAAAAGCCTTGCTTGTTATGGGGGACTAGATAGCTCCTCTGTTGTGAAGTCGTTGACGAAAGCACTTATGTCTCAAATTTTTTTTACTTCTATTTCATTAAATATAAAAAGTTCTAGCACATGACTAATCCCTGCTTCCCTCTGCGAAGGGCCTTTCTTTTACTTTTAATGTTGAGTCAGTTTTCCTCCTCCTTCTATCTCTACCAAAGCAAAAATCTAGCATTGACCCCGGGTATCATTGATCATATTGTATTGTCAGATTAAACATGAATCTTTATATTGACTTTACCGTTGGAAGTTGAAGCTTCTTGCTAAAACTTGCATCTTCTTTGTTTGATTTTCAAACACTTTTGTAATGGAATTGTTAACTTTGAGAATTAATCAAATTTGTGGATCACATGCTTTCATGTCTTTAACGTACTATTTATGAAAGGTTTTGCTTGAATGATTCAACTTGGCTATTCATTGCTTTCTTGCTATCAACTATAGACAATTGTTTTGTATCACTTCATTCACATCCTATGCTGTACATTACTATCTTGATCACGATTGTGTTGGCTGCATGTCTCATCAAAAATTATTTTGTTATCATTACCTACTCGAGGACGAGTAGGAGTTAAGCTTGGGGATGCTGATACGTGTCAAACGTATCTATAATTTTTTATTGATCCATGCTAGTTTTGTGATGTTGTCACATGTTTTTACTATCATATTACATCATTTTTATGCATTTGTCGGACTAACCTATTGACAAGATGCCCAGTGCCAGTTCCCTGTTTTTGTGCTGATTTTGTTGCAAAAAGTTACTTCTGGAAATATTCTCAGAATTGGACGAAAATTTATGACAATTTTTTATTGAAGAAATAAGGACCGGAGCCAGAAGGACGACCCGGGGGTGGACCCACAGGCCGGGGCAGGTCCCACCCGCAGGTCTAAGGGGGGCCGCGGCCACAGCCCGCCTCTGCCCTTGGGCACCCCCTCGGCCGTCTTCGATGCCTATAAAATCATCCCCGACGAAAAACCCTAACCCCCGAAGGATTTTCCCAAATACGATACAGAGCTCCGCCGCCATCACCGACAAGTTTCGGGGGTTCAGAACGTCCTTTTCCGGCACTATGCCGGGACGGGGATCGGCCGCCGGGGCCATCTCCATCAACGCCGCTGCTTCCCGCGATGAGGAGAGAGTAGTCCCTCACCGGGGCTGAGGCTTATACAAGTAGCTATGTGGTTATCTCTCTCTCCCATGATGTGATCTTCGTTGTGATCATGAGATTTGTTAGTATAGTTGAATACATGATGTTTCCCTATGTGTAATGGATATGATGTTGCTCAAGTGGTGTTATCTAGTATAATTTGCAGTCACCGTTGTGATCACGGTACCACGGTGACAGTGAGGGTGCCGTATGTGGCTCTATGCATCAAGATTAGAGGGATCTTCATCATGAGTTTGTTCTTTATTATTGTTGGATTGAATAGATCATGAGGTTTCTTGATGCTTGTGTTATTGAAGAAAGAGACTATTCAAGAATAGGTTGTGGTGTTTGTTAGTACTATCTTTGGATGCGGATAGTGATAACATGAAGTCTCCATAGATGTGGAATACAAACTGTGAGGTGTGACGCAATTCTCATCCTATTTGATCCACAAAATAATGATCTCCGAGTAACGTCTACCATGCATGTGTTTTTATGTATCATGTGTTTAATTATGTTAATGATGTTGAGAGTAGTCACTAGTGAATGTATGAAGCCTAGGCCTTGTTTCCAAGCATTGATACACCGTTTTTAGTCACTTTTGTCACTTGTTTTCTAGCTGCCATTTTCATTACAGAATTACAAAATCACCTTTTACCATTCATATCACTTGCATTTTACCATCTCTTCGCCGAACTAGTGCACCTATACAACTGACAATTGTATTAGGTGTGTTGGGGACACAAGATACTTCTTGTATCTTAATTGCAGGGTTGCTTGAGAGGGATATCTTTGGCCTCTACCTCCCTGAGTTCGATAAACCTTGGGTTACTCACTTAAGGGAAAATTGTCGCTGTCCTACAAATCTGCGCTTGGAGGCCCAACAAGTCTACAAGAATAGAAGCGTGTAGTAGACATTACTCCCCTCCTGGCTCTGTCTTTGTTTCTTCGTGAAAATAATTCACGTAAATTTGCAGATGATTCCGAAAAACTTGCCCGAACAACTTTTCTGAAACAAAAATACAGCAGAAAACAGGAACTGGCACTGGGCATCTTGTTAATAGGTTAGTTCCATAAATTATGCCAAAATGATATAAAACATTATAAAAACATGTGGCACTGATATATAATCAAGCATGGGACATAAAAATTATAGATACGTTTGAGACATATCAACAACCATCTAGCTACTTCTATGGATCAATAGTCTAAGGATGAACTACTCACGCATCACCTCGGAGGCAGTCATGGCGATGAAGAGGCCTCCAGTGATGATTCCCCCCTCTGGCAGGTTGCCGAAACAGGAAACAGAACCCCTGAATTAGGATTTTAAGATGGCAGCGGCTTCGGGTTATGTATCATGGAAAATAATGGCTGCCCCTCGGGTTTTAGGTCGAGAGGAAATTTATAGGCGAAGACGGGAGCTGAGAGGGGCCCTGGAGAGCGTCCTCAGCTGCCCTTTGGATTCCGTCTTTATTATGTTGAATAAAAATCTCCATAAATTATTGCGCAATTCCGAGGATATTTCCTTAATAGCTTTTCTGAAACACAAAAACAACATAAAACAGGAGGTGGTACTGGGCATCATGTTAATAGGTTAGTCTAATAAAATGCCCTAAAATGATTAAAGAGATGGTAGAAACATATAACAATGGTATAAAACAAGCATGGAATACTCAAAAATTATAGATACGTGGGACACGTATCAACATCCCCAAGCATATTTAAAAACTGCAGTGGGATTTTATCCCACTGTTTTGCCCTTCAAAAAAAAAACATCCCCAAGCTTAATTCATGCTCGTCCTCATGTAGGTAAATGTTAACAAAATAATTTTTAGATGACATGCTACCAACACAATCTTGATCAATTAGTAATGTAAAATAATATAGTTAACCAGTCTAGTTACATGCTTATGTGCATGCAATATCCACGAGATCGGCTAAAGTCATCCTTGTGAACATAACTTAAAAGACAGATTCCGCGTCGCGCTCGGTGGGCAGCTCAGGTGAAACCCTACCTGCCATCACCCCCAACCCTCCTCTCCCTCAATGTCCAGCCACCGGAGGAAGCCGACGGTCAAAGACCTGCGCATCAGATGACAGTTAGCGGCCCCTTTGTCTCCTCTCCTCTTATTTCAGGGAGGACCTTTGGCCGGAACGTGGCGGTCCGCCCTACATGACAGACGTGCGAGGCAGAACTTAGAACCCATGGCGGCAACCCTAGGATAGTGGTGGCTGGTTGGATGCGACTACGAGGCCGGAGGTCGTGAGCTCGGTGGTGGAGCAGAGGTTGCCACTGTAACACCCCGACCACCCTCGGGCCAACGACTGTTACCCCTATTAGCTCTCTAGGATA